>WAAD01023673.1:2539-26475 GCA_013389945.1 Fregata magnificens | reverse complement strand
AGCCGGGAGCGCCCGAGGATGCGCGGCGGGAGCGGCGGGGCCGGCTCGCTGCTTCCCGCCGGTGCCGTGGCGGGGTGCGAGGCGGATCCGAGCCGGGTAAATTGGAAAGTTTCCGTACGGGCGGGCTAACTTCCTTGAGGAGCTCCCAGCGCTCCTGATGTCTTTGTTCAGCAGTGGAGATGTGTCGGGGGAGGCTGGGCGCGGGTGTTCCGCTGCTGTAAATACCCGCGGTGGAGTAGGGGAGGCACACAGAAATAGTTTTATAGCGCTGTATTTATATCTGCAAACACAACGTATAATAGTTACAGTATGTGTAAGCATTTTAGCAATAATTTTACAGCAGTAGACCTAATATGTCTCTTAGCTGGAAGTGGTTTTGCGGGTGGTATTGCTGGAAGAAGCCATTTGTGTATGTTATTGTGAACGTGATATAGGTCCATCCCTTTTTAGTATTGTTAAGCAGTTTGATTCTTTGAAGTACCTTACTGTATTATGAAGTGCTGAAATCCCTCTTAGGAGGAACAGTACATGTGAAAGTGCAGAGAACAGTAGCTCGTTTGCTATTAGTGTGCTACTGACGTTTTTTCCTCTCTTTTTCTCTAAAAAGAGAAAAAAGAATGAAAGAGCCAGAAATCTATGTGTGTTGCCAGTAAAGTTCCTTTTGTTGAATTGTTCTCCAGCAGTAACTATAGTACTTAACAAATACTGTGTATTCTTGCATAAGTGGGAGTATGTTGGCAACTCTTTTTTTGACCATTCAGTATGCAAATCCAGATAATTTGCTGTGTGTATTATATATGTAGGTAGAGCAGAATATATGGAATTCTTTGCTTTTATTTGAAGCAGAACATTTTAATTAGCTGTACTTCAAACTCATTTTAGAAGTCTCAAATGTTGAAAAACCTAAAAGTATTGAATTTTGAGTGCTTTGGTAACCTTATTAGCTGTTTTGGATCTGGTATGTTTTTCCTCTTGTTTGTAAGTGTTAGTAGATCCAGAGGAAGGACAAATGCTTCTGAATTTCTCTTCTCTTCTCTTTCTTGTATCTAGGTCTCTGTCTAGTGGAGGATTATGAAGAAATCTGGTTTTTTTTTGGGGGGGGGGGGGCTAACTGGTAAAAGGAAAGGGTACAGCTTGCTTAATCTTTTACCTATTGATTATATGAGGGAAATGCATAAATACGAGCACGTCTTTTTTTAGTCCTTGCAATGTGATTGTACTAGAAATTGTGGAATTATTACATTGTTGTATGTAGTCTTCCTCAATATGGAAACTTTGGATTCAGCAGTGGTCTATGGCCATGAAAGTTAATTTGGCCTTTCCAATTTTTCAGAGCTTTAGATTAAAAAAAAAAAGAGTGTAGGTTCCAGGGAATGCAAATATGTGAACAGCATTCCTATAGTTCCTACAGTGTGAACTATAAGGGGATGTTGTTCACACATATGCATTTCCTTCTAGTAATTTTGTCCAATTGTGTCCTATCATTCTACTTGTCAAACTGCTCTGCATGAAGATAGGCTTCACCGGTCTAGTTGGCTGTCTTTCATGCCCGATGCTTTCCATGAGGTGACTTACTGCTTATTTCTTTGTGGATGTGAATAAAAATTGGTCATTCTATTTTATCATCCTTTTTTACTGTATAACTAATGGGGGGAGAAATCTAGAGAAAACAGCTGCAGAGCTTGAGAGCCATGATGACTTAAAAAGCTAAAGATGGACTTGGTACTCAGGGCTTCTTGATTTTTATTTCTGGCTTTGCTGAGTATTTTGCTTGGGGTTTGCTTGCTTGTGCTGTACTTCGACTTTCCTCTCTTGGATTCTGTTACGTGACTGGCAGGATTACATGATATCCGGTCTTTGGGGAAATCATTAAGGTGATTGTGCAAACGCCGCTTTGAAGGCATAAAAATACTTCCTGAATACTTAAATGATTTTTTGGAACAATCTCTTAAACGAGCCTGCGACGGTTTAGTTAGCTTCTTGAAGTGGTATACTGTGAATATTTCTGTTGTGTTCCTCGGTGTTATGCTATACTATTATCATGTAACTGTTGGCTTTCCTATGCAGTTGTCTTTGTGGTGAACAAACACGAACGTCCAGAAACAAACCAGTTCATTGAAGGGAAGGTTTTATGGAATTCCTTTCTTTAACTTCCATTTAGGAATGCTGAAAGACTAATGTTGTATGCAAGGGCTTCTTACCTGGACTATTTGATGAGCTTAACATAGAACTTCCTCTAAGAAATCTCTTGTCTCCAGTTATCTAAATGTATATTGTTTTGAAGATGATTCTTGAGAATTCTCAGTATCTGCTGCCTTTCCAGTATTTATCTTTACAGAGGAAACGTGAAGGTGCAAGAAGAGGCAAGGAAGATACTGACATGGTTGACATTTGCTTCTTTAAGTCCTAGCAGCATTTTCATTTCTCCTTCTACAGTCAAGAGCAGAGAAGAGAGCGATAATGGATAACAACAGTTTAGGATTTTTTTTCCATTCAACTTAGTTACCTTGCCACTGTAAAATGAATTTCCTCTGCAGATTTATACTACAAGCTTTGGGTGTAGCAGTCAGATTGTGGTTGTGCATCTGAACACATCTCCGAACTGTGAGAATCTTCTATTTCTGGAGCCTGTATTTCGGAGTCTACTGCATAAAGCCTGGGGGGCGGGGGGAGGTCATAGCCCCAGAGACTAAGGGATTGAATAGACCTCCTAAGTAGGAAAAGAAAATCATAGGAACATGGTAGGAGGACATGAGGGTAAACTGTAAAAAGAGTGTGAGGGGAAAGACAATTTTCCAATAGTATCAACTCTAGCATTCTTCCCCTCGCCTCTGTCTTGCTCCTGCTTTCCAGCACAGGTGCGAGGACACAGTGTTTTGAGAAGGATGACTATGAAGCCTGATGGCCTGTTGACATAGAGCTGAGTGTGATCTTTCCTCCCAGCAAAGTTCTCCAGAAGAGTTGAGGTCAAACACTGTGATGAACACTTGGCCAGATACCAGAACAAGATATACTCCACAAAAATCTAAGCAGTACTACTGTGCTTGCTCTTTCTAGGAAGAGATCTGGTTGTTGGAATCCGAGCCAGAAGTTCAAGAGATGGAAGCAGAGGACAAGCTAATCACTGAAAAATGCTTTATATACATGGGTTGATTGGTTTGTTTTGAGATGGATAATGCCAGTGTTGCTGTCCTGTCAATTTAACCTTGGAAAAAGCTGCCCGGTTGAACATGAGCGGGGAGGTGGTCATCACTCTTTCTAGCCTCCAAAGTGAAACTCTGAGCTCTAGAGCTTATGAGGATTGCTTGTTACTGGATAGTGATGGATCATCTTTTTTCCCCTGGCAGGGAATGCTTTAAACAACAACAAAACCTAAACTGTTCTAACATAAAATACAAATGAATGACTTGCCTCTTGATTAAGCTAAAAATCTTCAACATTTTTTGGATGAATTTCAGGAAAAAAGGTCTTGACCTGCTGCATGTAGGGGGAGGGGAGGAGGGAGAGAGATTTAGCTGTGTGGAGAAGAAGGAAACAAAGCAGTCATTTTGCTTTGCAAACATCTTCTTGTGGCTGACTCATAGGTCTGACTTTTCTGGAAATAAAATTCAGTTATGTACACTTCCACTTAGCTGCATTTTCTTGTACTGAAACTTGTAGATCCTAACTCTGTCTTTTTTTGAGTTAGACTTAAATTTTTCTAGGAATTTGTTTTAGTCTGTCATTTGAAACTGTTGCTGCTAAAGGCCTTCTCTACCATTGTAGTCATCTTCAAATTCCTCAGCTTACGACTGTGTTGTCTTGGGGGGGGGGGGGGGTGTGGGGGTGTGTGTGTGTCTGTGTTTGTTTTGGGTTTTTTTGGTGGGGTTTTTTTTAGTTATTTTTTAGGGTTTTTTGTTGCTGTTGTTTTGGGGTTTTTTTTAATAGTTGTCTGTGGTTTTAGGTGGAGTGGCAGTTTGCTCTTCTCAGCTCACAGTGGGTAAAAAACACCACAATTTTTCAAAGCTCTCCTTAAATGCTGACAAGGGATTGCTGATTGCCTTACTGTGATTTTTAAATGCTGTCAAATTAGTTACTGCTAACAGCAGAACATTAATGACTTGTAATAATCCTTCAGGTTGACAGATGTGATCCAGAGCACTTAGTCATGTAGAGGAGAGAGAAGGTGGGGTTTGTTTGCAAGCTGCTAGAAGGGCAGTAACTTCGTATGTCATACTTTATATGTAACTTCAGGTGCAGGAGGGAGTTTGCTGGCTTGTAGAACAGATTAGTTTGCTGTGAGGTGCTCCTCTGTTAGTTTCCTGACATACAAAGCCCTGGTCTTGCCACAGTTTATGGCAGTTGCATGCTCCAGGTATTGCTTCCAGGCAAGAAAACAGTGAACACGGAAGGCTGTAGGACAGCTTAATACTAGCTCTTTATGGTCTTTCAGCCTTTGGCATCTTTGTACTTATCAAAAAAGTTACTGCATCAAATTAAAGTATTTGTGGTTGATTGGTGTGGGGGTTTTTTGGTCATGTGGATGGGTTTTTGGTTTTGTATGTGAGTGGTCAATACTCACAGCAATTTAGGAAACCTAGTCACAGACTGCAACGCGTATTTGCATTCACAGCTGGAATTGTGCTGAGAGTGAGTTGTCATTCTGCTGTACCCAGCCTGTGAATTGAGGATTTCAGCCTTCAGTCAACAGGCTTTCCTCCGATGCTGCTTGTTCTTCAGCTTGGTTCTAAAAGCTGGTGCCGTTTTGGGGGTTTTTTTTATTAAAGTGCTATACTAATATAAATGATCAAACAGTTTATGCATTTGTCTTTATATGTTTTTCTCTAGTGATCAGCTACCTAACTTTTGCATTTGGGGAACATTAGTGCCTTCAAGGAGTAGTTTTTAGTTTGGAAGATGAAGATTTTTGTGGAGGGTTTGGGGTTTCTTTTTGGGTTGGGGGGGGATTGAGGAAATGAGTTTTATGGAATTTACTCAAACTGAATAATGTTAGGGATTGTATGAAGTATAAATATTTGCAGGTGTTATGTGCTTTGTGGCAAAATACTGTTTCTGTTTTGTTAACTCTTCTCTCAAATGAGTACTGACTTTTAAATAATCTTTACTGTATCTAAAGCATTTAAAGACATTCTGTGTACTATTTGCTAGTTTTAAGCAGAACAGTTTCCTTTCCCTAATTGAAAGTTAGGTGTTTATGCGGAATCTGTTCAGGAGAGACTTTCTGCTTTTTGGTGCTGTGGAAGTATTTACTGAATGATTTTTTTTTTGAGCATTGTTCAGATGACCTCCACTTAAATTTCTGGGATTTTGTTCCTTTGAATGTCCAGATACTTTAGGTACAGTTAAAGCCAGCTCTTCAGTAAGGAGCAGTATGTAAGTAGAATGAAACTTGTTACAGAGGATGAACTGATTGTCAGAGTGGTGTTCTGGTAAGAGTTATGATTCTTAGGTTAGGATTCCAATTTAATTTTGGAAACAAAAACTATTAAGCTGAACTTTGAGTGTAGTATTGTGACAACTGTTGATTGGAATAAGCTTTGTTAGTGTGAAGGGGGCAAGACATTCTCTCACAGCTCAGCGACTGGCTCTCTTGGATGCACTGCAAGAGAAAAATACTGCTGTGACAGATGCCTGCATGAGAAATTCCTTTACTCCCTTCTTCTGCCCCTGCGCTGTCATGGCGCTAAGTGGGAATTCTGTCCTCTGCCTGTCTGCTGCTGTCTGGTTGCACAGCCTCATAAAACAGGGACTGCGAAGTGCAAAGCATTTACTTGCTTGCTAAGAGTTGCAACAGAATCTGCAAGGCAGCCTGCCGGCTACCGCTGACCAGTTTGTGAAGGCCAGCAGTTGGGTGAGGGACAGGTCTGGAGAGTCTTGCTTGGATGGTGACTTGAGAATTTCTGAGTTGGTAACTGGATTTGTGTGGAGGAAAAGGTTAAGCGGATAATGTTTTGGAGACGGGGTAGAGAGTAGGCAAAAGCATGTTCTTCATTCAGGCATGTGTTGTGCCTTGCTGACAGAGACGGAGAAGCTTTGAGGAAGCCAGTCATTTAAAATGTTGGCGGTACCTCAGCACTCGGAGCTCCTTACAGTTAAAAGTGTTTGTGATTCAAACTGTTCAGCAAGTTATTTCAGCTCTGAAAAGCAAGCTCTTATTTAAAATTTCAATTAGAGTACTAATGTCATTTGAATTTTGAGAGGAAGAGTCAGTTTTCAGCCTACATTATCTGAAAATCCAAACCTGTTGAACTACAGAATACAGGTAAAACAATTGCCTATACATTAACTGTTAGGAACGGAAAAAATAAAGATACAGTGTACAGGTTGGCATGAATAGATCAAGTCATCCGGGCAGCAGAGTAGCTAATTTATCTAAGCCAGTGTTGAATAAAACTCACTCGTATTCACTGTAAGTCATGGCATATTCGTAGTCCTTCTTGTAAGTGTCTACATTGGAACTCAGCAGACAGATTTTTAAATCTTTTGTTTCTATCTAAAAGTTTTGTTCAGACTCACATGCATGTCCAGAAATCATCTAATATAGTCTTTGTTTTTCTTCTCATCTGTAAAGATGAAAAAATGCTTTTAAATAAGGCAATTTTAAGAATCCTAAATGGAAAAAAAAAATTAATGAAAAACTTCTTTTTATTTTGTGTATCTTGGGCTTTCAGACTTAATCTCCTCTCATTACAGCTTGGATAAATAACTTTTAGAATTGGAAAAAAGGGGGTGTATAAAATATTTAGTAATAGATGCTGTGCAAACCCTTAATTCTAATACGCCTAATTTGTTTTCAAATACTGAATTATACTCTCATTGTAGAAAATAGTACTATACCTATTTGGGAAAAAAAGAAAAATTCCAGGAGAAAAGCGGTGGCTTTCAGTGGGGTAAAATTCAGTTAGTTAAACAATAGTCATATTGAAAAATTGAAAAAACTCTGTTCTGTCACAGAGTAATCGTCACTGCTTAAATTGTAGATTAGAAAGGGGAATGAAAGTCATGTTATTGATACATCACAAAATAGATGAGTGGTTGTCCTTGATTTGCCTCTCTGTTTTTTTGTAGTAGTTGTAAGTTTAAAATGGACTGATTAATTTAAATGTGATATTGTAGAAACAGAAGGAAGACTAGACTATAAGTTAAATGGTTTTACAGTATATATTTCTATTCTATATTATAAATATGAAATTACTATAACCATAAACTTCGTTAATGTGGGCTGCCATGATGCTTTATAAAGCATAGTTGTGTCTACTGTTGTCAGTTGACTTCTGATTTGCTACATGGGTTCTTGCCATAAACGTTTCTGTGTAGTTACCGTATATTCAGATTCTTAACTCTGAAGTGTTACGTTTTATCTTGGAGGGGGAAGACTCTTGCTGTCATACCAGCAAAAATGCAGACTTATCTAGATGAAGTAGAAGAGACTAAAAGAAGGAGCAAGCTTACCAGCACTGCTTAAAAGGAATACAAACCTTCTTATTTGAAGGTAGAATGCAGTATATACACTTTATTCTGGCAATGCTTTATTACATGACTTAAAATTATGCAAGGCTTTAACTCTTTTCCCTGGGGTGCTGATGGAGAACAGGATCTATTTTTCTTTCTTCCTAATTTATTCAATTTTTTAGTATTTCAGCTAATGTTTTTCTGGAGTTCAAAACACTACATAAGATGTGGGGGGAGGGTTGGTGGTTTTTTTGTGTTTTTTAATCAATGGAATAATGAATGATTATGGTTATGTTGGGTTTGGGTGGGTGGTTTTTTGGTTTAGAGAGAGAAGTATCTCAAGGGCCAAATTTCAGTTAAAGAAAACAATAAAGAAGGAAGTTAGGATGAAATAATTAGTTTTCTTTTGTATATCCTGCTTTGTGTTATCTGGATACTGGGATGGATGAAAATTTTTAAGTCAACATGGGTTGATTCTTTTGTTGTTGTTCTTATTTAAATCAAGACTGATCTTAGTTTTGATCTCAGTCAACTTTAATCCTGGATTGTGTTTGTAGTTTTTAATGACTATACACTTCTTTAATGAAAGCTTCCCTTGAAGTAAAAATTGAAGTTTCCCTTACTTGCTGCAGACTATTTTTCTTCATTGCTTAAAGGCCTTGATCAAAAATTGGACACTGCCAGTGTTGATCTGTAACTGTGAAATGTCTTTTACTAGCATCTCATATCCTGTGAAGGAAGTAGAGCATTTCAAGCAAAACAGGAGATAATGTAGTTATGTGAAAATGTGACAATAAGTGGGGTACTGTTACCGTCTATTCAGCAAGCCAGAGTTATTCTGATACTTAAATTCTTCTGTGACTTCTAACGTGATTTGTGTGGGGTGTCTTGTTCATTGTTTTATCTAGGTGACTCTGGCTCAAGAGAGGTCATTTTTTTTGTCTCTCTTTTTCTGTAAAACCTCAAGTAAACAAGAGTGGTTTCTTAATTACTTTTTTCATGTGTAGAGTCCCATATAACTGATGTCTTTGCTTGACTGTAAAGTTTAACAGTAGCTATCCAGGGGTAGAATTCTTTCAAATATGTTGTTAAAATGTACCAGAGAACTTCTATGTAAATAGTAATTGTAGTCATTAATCTTGTTATGTTTTGTGTTGCTTCTATGGGTAAACAAAAGGCTTTTTATTATAGGATGATTGTGTTTAGACTTTGCATTTACTGGTCTTAACGCAACACTAGGAGATAACAGTTTTCTTGAATGCTGTCACATATTTCTTTTGTTGATTTGTCATAGTAGTTCTTAAAGTTCTAAAATTTTTTTTTTTCCCCCCCTTGCCAGACCTTAATTTATTTTGGATTAGGATTCCCATGGCATATGAACTAGAAGATAATTTGAAATAGAAGGTCTCTTTATTTTGAAGTGACAGTCTTTATCAAAATGGTTGGAAAACTCAAACAGAACTTGCTATTGGCATGTCTGGTGATCAGTTCAGTGACAGTGTTTTATTTGGGCCAACACGCTATGGAGTGTCACCATCGAATAGAAGAACGCAGCCAGCCTGTGAGGATGGAAAGTGTGAGAAGCACAGTAAGAACTGCTTCCAATGAAAATGCAAACAAAACCTTTGCTTACAACAAAGACATGCCTTTAATATTTATTGGAGGAGTACCACGAAGTGGCACTACCTTAATGCGTGCCATGCTTGATGCCCATCCGGATATTCGATGTGGAGAAGAGACAAGGGTAATCCCGCGAATTCTGGCAGTTAAGCAGATGTGGGCTAGATCAAGCAAAGAGAAGATCCGGCTGGATGAAGCTGGAGTCACAGATGAGGTTCTGGACTCAGCCATGCAAGCATTTTTATTGGAAATCATTGTGAAACATGGAGAGCCTGCTCCATATTTGTGTAACAAAGATCCTTTTGCTTTAAAATCCTTAACTTATCTTGCTAGAATTTTCCCCAATGCCAAATTTCTTCTTATGGTACGGGATGGTCGTGCATCTGTGCATTCCATGATATCTAGAAAAGTCACAATAGCTGGGTTTGACCTTAACAGCTACAGGGACTGCTTGACCAAGTGGAATCGTGCTATAGAAACTATGTATAACCAGTGTATGGAGGTTGGTTTTGAAAGGTGTATGCTGGTACATTACGAACAACTCGTGTTGCATCCTGAAAGATGGATGAGAACTCTCTTAAAGTTTCTTCACATACCATGGAACCAAGCAGTGCTGCACCATGAAGAAATGATTGGAAAAGCAGGGGGTGTTTCGCTTTCAAAGTGAGTATGTGCATTCCTCCTTTACCTTGTATTGTTCTAAGAGGTAAAATAGTATGTTTTGCATATAAAAGACGAGTCATAACTTGGTTTCAGGTTTTCAGTAGCTAATGATGTCTTGGGAAGCTGATTTATGATGCAGATTGTCTGGAAAGTAAGAATGATTGTTAACTAACAATTTGCAATCTCAGATTGCTCCTGCTAAACAACTGTCCTGCTAACATATGTGTATGGAGCATATGAATGAACTTTTAATTAATGGTCAGTCTAACTTGAATTTGGATATCAAGTATCAGCTTTACTTCCAATATAGCTTTGCTTTTCCCTGTGCCCCAAAATAAAGCTGGACTGGTTTATCTAGACTGGTGTTACTCACCCTAGCAAGATCACCTGTTTGATTTCAGGAACTTAAGTATTGTTGTCAATGCAAGAATGGCCCTCGAGTTACATTTACCAAGAACATACTCTTCCAGGAAACTTGAGAAACTGTTCCAACAAAATAGAAAGCAGAATTGGCGTGCTTTTCTGTTGGCATGTGCTCCTAAAAGGACAAGCATTTTGAATAAAATTAACCTTGTTGTAAACAAATCTCTTAGTATTCTGTCATGCCATCTGTGCACCTGACTTAGCTACTTTCAGAAACCAAAATCTAGCTCTGCTTAGAAAAACCTAGATAGGTGTTTTGAAAGGAAAAAAAAAAAAGAGCTAGTTAATTCTCCAGTTAAACTACTCTTTTTTTATTTCTTGGCCATTATTTACAGGGGAGCTTCTGAGATATGCAAGCTGGCTAGTCTTTATGGGGGGGAAAGGTGTGAATATTTAAATCTCTCTTCTTACTTATCTTTTTTTCCTATGATAGATACATTTACCAGATTGTCTTGTTCAATATTTTAGAAACTTAAACAAAAAGCCCTATTCCAGCAGCGAGGCGTGCCCAGTTAAATTCCTTGGCTTCTGTTTTTTGAATATTCATCACTGGCCAAGTACTTCTGAGTAACAGAGGCACCTTGCACAGCAAGCAATGTGGGCTGGGTAGAGACATGTCAAACCGTTGAATACAGAGTGATTTCTTTTCTTTTTTTTTTTTTAAACTACAGTTTTGAGAAATAAAAATTAGGAGATTTTGTTTATTTAATGCCTAGGTAAGTGACTGTGTGGATTTTCTAATATATTGTAGGGGAATATGATTTACAGCAAATAATAGAATTATTAGTCAGTGGCTACAAAGAGAACTTAAAACTCAGATAATGGTTATAAATTTACAGTCTGGAGGTTTCGCTTCACCATTCCCACTGAAGAAACACAACCACCACCACTGTGTTCACAGAGCTATCAAGAAGGCATCTCAACCTTTTTTTTTTTCAGTATTGTTCGTTAGCACATTGAAGCCTTCTGATACTGTTAACCTGAAGCGGTGTAGTGTTGTATGTCTCTGCAAGTTGTACCTGTATGTGAGCTTCTCTTTAGTTACGTGTATCGTGTTACAGCTTCACAGTGGCAGCTGAAGGGCGGGGGGGAGTAAACTCACTTTTACTGTTACAGATAGGTGGTTGCCAAGTTCTATTAAGTGTCCTGTAAAAATAACAATGCATAATGCCATTTCTAGTAAAATATTACTATCTTATAGCTTTCAGATTAGTGTTTTTAAAAATTAATGGACCTCTATGCTATAAGACTCAGTAGCCTTACTGAATTCATACATTTTCAAGTAATATTTCTTGCTAAATGTGGTGGTATGGGATGTGAGGAGTTAGAATGCTTTTTTTCATGTATTTAAAAACTAAGAAAATGGATTGTTGAAAGTAAGATGCAGCTTCATGATTATTTTTTAATCAAACTTTCAAGTTTAAGACAAACGAGTATGGAAGTATTCTTGTGACCCTCAATTCAGTCTGTTCACTGATATGTGAAAGTAATTTATTATTTCAGAAGGCTTTGGCAATAGTGGAAAAAGAATAGTTTTAGTGTTATGTCTGTGGTGTTCATCTAATCAAATACCGTTGAAATGTATGGTGAGATTTGTTTTTCAGTCGCAAGAGACCTTTATAACTTGATAATGATTTCAGTGACTCAGTCTTTCGAGGGCTGCAGAAAAAACAGTGAATATGAAATTCTCTAACTTGGATGTCTGTTTTGTGTATTTATATGATACTAATTGAAATTGTGCAGGGGGAGCTTGAGATTCCCCAATTTTATTTCCTTGTACCAGTTAAAACCTGCTTTTGGCATCCTCAGCTCCTCACTGCCCTCTCGTGTGCAGCAGAGTGCTGTGGACACGGACAGCTGCCTGGCTAGGGCATCCTTGCCCAGAGCAGGGGCCAACTGCTCAGAAAAATTAACTCTTTGAAAAGGTGCTTGCTAGGTAGTTTACTGAGAACTTTAGAGTCTGCCACAGACAGCTTATCAAATTTTGAGAGCTGAACAAAATATACCTTGCATTAGACTTCGTTTTCCTTCTATCAAGTTGCATTTGGCTCGTTCTCAGCTGCAGCAAAATTCTTTATGGCCTCGGGTGTGCATGGCTGTTAAGTTCCGGGTCAGGTTCTAACCAATGTTGTTCTCTTATGACTTAGAATTTTTCTTCAGGCTTACAGGAGAGTGCTCTTTACTTCATAGAGTGAATACTGTCTTCTTTCAGCTGAAACAACAGAGTCTGGAGCAGTGGAGTTCCATATTCTGATTAGCAGCTTTCTCCCACCTGACTATCCAAAGGGATGGTGCTAAAGATCAGAGATAATCTAAGGAAATTCAAAACACTGCTGTCTATTAGAACTCTTCTCTGTCTTCCCAAGGAGAAGCTCTGACTTCTGTCTTTCTGGCAGAAAACTCTGTCTTCTCACAGAGCTTTAATTTACCATGTGCCTGGTACCAAGTGCTTCAGGCTGTTTCATAATAGTATATTAAAATCGGGACACTGAAATTGTATTACAGTTTTTACTGGCAGGAGAAGGATATCACAAGTACCAAATCACCTGTATTGAAATGTGATGTTCATTTAAAAGATACCACCACACAGGCCTAGCCTCTGTAGCATAGTAGGGAGAGTATGAAGATCTAGATAAAATTAGTTCACTAGTTGTCTGCGAAGTATTAGGTAGGGTAGAAAACCTCTGAAGTCAAAGAATGAACAATGATTATAATCCGCAAAGGCTGTGATACCGTGTAAAGACTTAAGAAAATGAGCAGAGAAACCTGCCTCAATCATGTTCCACTCACCTTTAAGACTTTGACAGGCTCAGTATCCACTTCAGGGGCATGACGCCTGCTCAAGTCAGGTCCAACATAAGATGCCTGGAGGTGTTTTAAGTGTTGGAGGGTTTTTGAAAAGAAATCTGGCAAGAGTTTGTTGTCTTGAAATACTTAACACTTTGAGAAAGAGATCGCAGTATGGCTAAAAGATCTTTATAATGATGTTATTACCTGGTAACAGAAAGAGAATGTTTAAGAATATATTTTTAACTCATCTGAAATCAAAATTAACTCTGTCAAATGAAATCTGTATTGGATGAATGAGGCTCTAGATCAGTGTAAGGTGTTTTATTTTCAGTTGTATATAGAGGTAAGTTGTGCATGCAGGCTGTTTCTCTTCCAGAGATGAGCTAGCCACCCAGTGGCTTGCAGAATTCTTCAGGCAGCAAGCTGACTCCATTTTTCTCTTATTCCAGACTCAGAAACTCTTATGCAATAGTGTGTTAATAGCAATATTAGATACTAGACAGTCTGTATTTAAGATTCTGACTTTGTTCCCCTGCTGCTTGATTTGAGGAAACTGCTGCTTTATTCTCTTCTGCATTTGCTTAGTAATCCCTGCTTTTTCTGTTGCTCATGCAGCCCTAGCCTCACCGTTGTTCTATTTTACTTAGTATTTTCACCCCTTATTTTGGGGTTTTATCCAGCTGCAAGGAGAAACACTGCAAGGGTTTTAAGGATGTGCACCATGGTATTTGTAGTAGCACAAAACCTGTGGTTTGAAGTAATTGCCAATGTGGCTGTTCAAAGGAATGTGTTATGGCTGGACTACATGCTATAACTAGTATTGTTAATATAGCTCTGGCATTTGCCTCCTAACTAAAAACAGCTGTGGTGACCACTGATGCAAAGAAATGTCAACCCTTTAATAGCAATTTTTATTAGGCTTATTATGAAAATAGCTGTCTAGGCAAAATTACTTCAGAATATACTATTTTTAATACATACCTTTCATTTGATTCTAGTACAGATGTAGAAGTATTTGGGGTTAGTCCTGTGTTCCATGCTACCAGCTGCTTTCAAAGCTGAAACTGTTTCTGTGGTTTTGCAGTGGAGCCTGGAAGGGCTGACCAGGCAGCATTTGCCATATGCATACATAATCAAATTTGCCAAGACTTGGTATGTTTCCTTGTTTTGCTTTGTTTGGATTTTGGGGTGTGTTTTTCCTCCCATCCCCTCTCTGTCTTCCCCCATACTCCTCAGATGTTCTTTGGTCTGAAGAATCTTTCTCACTAATTGTGTTTTACTTTTCTTCCCACCTTAACTCAAAGGACTTAAAGAAAAGGATTTAAACAGAAGACCAAATGTGGTATAGTATATTTTTTGAATCAGTGCCTAGGAGCAGCTAATTGCTTATCTCTTGCCAGCTATTAATCACCAGGAAATGTTTCATGCTGAGCTTACTGTTACCAAAGACTAAAGTGACAGTGGGGCAAAACATACACATTTTAAATATGCTTTTACTTCAGGACAAGGTATTCATATGTGTACTAATTTAGGTCCTAATTGATTGTATAGCACCCATTGTTCTGGTGTTCCAATAAACTACTAGCCAAGCCCATTATGTGGTTTTCATAGTATCACCCTTATTTTAAATGGTCGAATCAATCTACAGTTTTGGTGAGGGATTTTGGGCTTGGCTGGCTCTGTCTTGAGGGGGAGAGGACCATAAATGTTGCAGTATTCAAATACCTAGTGATAAATTTTTCTTGAGGGTCCCACCCACCATGGTTCTACGGACTTCTAACTGTTGTGGTGCTTTGTACTCTGCCTTGCCACTTTGAACTTCTGAAACTCAACTCTTAACAGCTATTTTCTTGCTAATTTAATGTGAAGTCAGATGCTCATCTTTTAATTAAAAGGATCAAAAAGGCAATGCCCAGACCTTTTTTGTATATATATATATACACACACCGACTTGTGATCTCAGGCCAATAGCCTTCAGGAAGGCTGAAATTCAGGCACAACTCCCTGGTCCCAAAATCCCATTTTGAGTTCCTGCCTTCGGTTTGAGCTACTGAAAATGACTGACGAGAGCAAGGCTGAAAATTCTGGGGGTTGTCTTACAGCTTTTTGTTTGTCAGGTCCTTACTCATCAGCTTCCATTAAACACCTTTTGCAGCAATCTCTGAAGGCCCTGCTTGCCAAGACAATTTCCCCATGGGTGACCATTTCCCCATCTGGTTTGTTCTTCGTTGATTGTGTTTAAAGTACTTAAGTTACTGACCTTCTAGCATTGTATGACTAACTTCCTTCCTCTGTCCTGGAAGAATTTTAGCTTTGATGACAAGTAAAAGAGAGTAACAAGGTAAAGACTGGTGTTAAGATCAAATTAATGACTGGCAGACATGCATGCATAGTTTGTAATATAAAGCTTTCGTTGCACAGTACAGTATGCATCTGAGTGGGATGCCTCTTGCTATTGATTTAATGTTTGTCTAATGTGCAACAGTACTTCAGCCTCTTCTTGGACATAGGAGTTTAATTAGATAACTGTAATCAAACTTGTTCCTCTTGTAAGTTGATGTCAGTCTTGAGCAATTTGACTTTAGTTCAGGCTTCTGGTCTCAGAAACTATCGGGACTATTTCAGGAAATTTCCATTTATTTTTATCAGAAGATGTTTTCTTATATTCTGCTGGCTGTGTAACTGAGGAATTAGCTGCTTGAGAATTAATTTGAATCTCAGTATTCTCATTCTTTATCTCGTGTACATGAGGCACTGGTATTACACTTTGTACTGTTACTTTCAAGTATAACAATTTTGTTTTCTGGGTGGTAGAGCTTTTTGAGATCAAAATTCTTTATGATGTAAATAAGGCCCGGGAAGGGTGATAGTTGCAAGTGGATGTGACAGCTGTATGCTCAGCATCAGGTTTCAGGCAGGTATAGCCAGCCAGCAGGAACTACTGATATAGTAGTGTACCTTATAGGTATTACTTGCAATGCAGATGTAAATATTCCTTTAGGCATCTTGTATATACAGATCTGATTTTTAACCTGCCTTAAAAGAAAGATGAACCTTGACATCCAAAATGCATGTGCACTTTTTCTGAGTTCAGAAGAACGTTTGGAGAGTTTTAAATTAGTCAGCCTGTTTGAGTCCTGCTGTTTCAGAAATAAACACAGTAAAGAAGTTGTACGTCTTCTAATCTAAAAGAAATGTGGAAAAACAAAGTGATGCCGGATTTCTTCCTTCAAAAAGAAACCAAGAAAAATTAGGGTGCAAGAATGAAAGTGACTTAGGACTGTTGATTAAATGAGCAATGAATCAACTATTTACATATTGTACATATGACACTGCAATGATTATGCATTTGCCTTTCTTTAAGAACTGTGTAATGACCAAACACTTGATCAGTAAAAGGAATGGTTATGAAAAATATTATTGCAGTCTATCTCTTTCTGTCATTTTCATAGGTGTGTCTCATTAAAAAAAAAAGTTTCGTTACAGTCACAGAAGATAAATGACACATGGATTTTAATTTAGAATACAACTTTTAAGAGCATTTAAGACAATGAAACAGCAAATATGGGAATATGCCAGTGAGAAAACAGCTTTGTATGTAGGTTTGTGCATACTTTTCACTTAGCAGCTCTTTGGCTTTCACTGCTGTCTTCATGTAAAAAACTTGCTTCAGCACATTCTGTGTGAAAGCCTAAACCAGAAAGCATGCATTAATGTTGTACTAGTTTATTCTCATTTTAGCCTCATGTAGTAAAACTTCACTTCCCATCAGCTCTGTAGAAACATGAAATTTTGAGAGAGGAAGAAGAAGAAGGGGAAAAAACCAAAAAAACCAAGCTAAAAGTCTTAATGGTAGTGAAGAAGCAAGTATTGGTTGGAGTGCAAAATATATAACCTTTCTTTCTCCCTCCACAGAGTTGAAAGATCTACTGATCAAGTAATCAAGCCAGTCAATGTGGAAGCATTGTCAAAGTGGGTTGGGAAGATACCTGCTGATGTCCTGCAAGATATGCCAGTGATTGCACCCATGCTAGCAAAACTGGGCTATGATCCGTATGCCAATCCACCAAATTATGGAAAGCCAGATCAAAAAGTTGTGGAAAACACAAGGAGGGTAAGGCATTTTTGTGTGTTTGATTATTGACCAAATGGATGTGAGCTGTAGAGCAGAAGTCTTGTGTTTTGTTTGGTTTTTTAAGTCTGTTTCTAAGACCTTTTGATACTTTGCAATATGTTTTCTTTGCCATGGGGAGAAGAAGGAAGAATTCTGTGGGACCTTGAGCACTGAAAGTCTGGCTCCTGCTGTTTGTCTTCAGTTTGGTTCATCTTCCTTTACCCCAACCCCAGGCTTGAGCTGTGTTTTTTGGTGTATGTAGCTGAACGTCTTGAGAATCATCCAGATAGTTGGGGAATGAGTTAGTAGTGGAAAAAAGCTAGCTTTCTTGCCTGGGCATCAAACTTGATTGATTGAGCTCAGCTTTTTATACATGAGGGTTGGCAGAAGCTCTGTCACAAAATTACACCCCAAATACTTGGTACAATTTGAAGAGTGACCCATGGAAGATGGCCCAAGATGATGAAAATGTCAGATTTTCCAATTCTTTGCTGTCCTTTGTAGAACAAACAAAAGGTGGAGGAAGGTCTGGTGCTGATTCACCTAAACTTGAGGATTTTAAAGTAATCGTTGGAAAAATTGAATTGAATAACTTAAAAGGACTGCCTTCCACTAGCCTTCTGATATTAAAAAAACCTGGTTGGTATGTTGATGGGCTAGATGCTAATAAAAAAAAAAAAAATCTCTTTTTGTGAGGTCTCTAAAGAATTTTGCATTATTTCTTTTTTAGGAGCCCTCCTTGGGAAACTTCCATTAAACAGTTGATCAATGTATTAAAGGGTGGCAGGTTGACTATTTTAATAGTTGTTAGCTCGGCATGGAAAAGGTAACCTAACTCTTCTGGTAGGGGTAGTGGTTAGCATTTTAGAGGTTTGCTGGTACTTACTGTGTTTCTGGACTTTAGTAAGGCCTTTGACACGGTCTCCCACGGCATTCTCCTGGAGAAGCTGGCAGCTCACGGCTTGGATGGGCATACACTTTGCTGGGTAAGAAACTGGCTGGATGGCCGAGCCCAGAGAGTGGTGGTGAATGGAGTGAAATCCAGTTGGCGGCCGGTCACGAGCGGTGTTCCCCAGGGCTCGGTTCTGGGGCCGGTTTTGTTCAATGTCTTCATCAATGATCTGGATGAGGGGATTGAGTGCACCCTCAGCAAGTTTGCAGATGACACCAAGCTGGGTGGGAGTGTCGATCTGCTCGAGGGAAGGAAGGCCCTGCAGAGGGATCTGGATAGGCTGGATCGATGGGCCGAGGCCAACTGTATGAGGTTCAACAAGGCCAAGTGCCGGGTCCTGCACTTTGGTCACAACAACCCCATGCAACGCTACAGGCTTGGGGAAGAGTGGCTGGAAAGCTGCCCGGCGGAAAAGGACCTGGGGGTGCTGGTCGACAGCCGGCTGAACATGAGCCGGCAGTGTGCCCAGGTGGCCAAGAAGGCCAACGGCATCCTGGCTTGTATCAGGAATAGTGTGACCAGCAGGAGTAGGGAAGTGATCGTGCCCCTGTACTCGGCACTGGTGAGGCCGCACCTCGAGTACTGTGTTCAGTTTTGGGCCCCTCAGTACAAGAAGGACACTGAGGTGCTGGAGCGTGTCCAGAGAAGGGCAACGAAGCTGGTGAAGAGTCTAGAAAACAAGTCTTATGAGGAGCTGCTGAGAGAACTGGGGTTGTTTAGTCTGGAGAAGAGGAGGCTGAGGGGAGACCTTATCGCTCTCTACAGCTACCTGAAAGGAGGTTGTAGTGAAGCGGGTGTTGGACTCTTCTCCCAAGAAACTAGCGATAGGACGAGAGGAAATGGCCTCAAGTTGCATCAGGGGAGGTTTAGATTGGACACCAGGAAGAATTTCTTTACCGAAAGAGTGGTTAGGCATTGGAACAGGCTGCCCAGAGAGGTGGTGGAGTCGTCAACCCTGGAGGCGTTCAAAAAAGGTGTAGACGTGGCACTCCAGGGCCTAGTTTAGGAGTCATGGTGGTGTTAGTTGATGGTTGGACTTGATGGTCTTGGAGGTCTTTTCCAACCTTAATGATTCTATGATTCAATTCAACCCCTTTAAAAAAGTGTTCAATACTACTTCATGGAGCCTTGAAAACAAAATCCTCATGTACCTACCCATACATACTGTAAAACAGTGACTCAGATTCAAATTTGTATTGTAGTGCAATAATTTAAGGTTGGTTATCTCTTACTGATACAACTTAAATAAGTTTTTACAGTATGGTAACGTTTCTGAGGCCTCTACCTGTGCATGGCAAGCTCAGCCTGAGTTGTAGAAACTGTATGGATTTCAGTTGCTTACTGTTGGGTGGCTTCTGGAAGTCTATTTCAGTTCAAAATGCAAGAGAGAAATTCAGGTAATAAACAAAGCCACAAGCATACCTTTAAAAAAAAATTAAAGCCTAATTTAAAAGGCTAAAGTGTATTGAGGCTTTTTCACAAGTTTGCTTTGAAGCATAATTAGTTTGTTTACTAATATTAAAAACAGCTGTGAAGAACTGGAGGTTACTGTTACAATAGCTGATCCAAATATTGCAAGCATATGGAACACTTGTTAATATTTTGACTGCTATTTTAATTTAATAGTTTTACTGGCAGCCCAAGATAGCATTTTAATTTTGTTATTTATTGTAGTACCCAGTATATATTTTCCTAGTCGCTTGTTCTTTAACCAAATTACTTTTGCATATATGGTTTGTTCAGATAAAATGAGGGAGATGTGCTGAATTAAGACTAAAATCCAAAAAAGCAAAAGGATTAAAGATGGCTAATCTTCAAAACTTACAATATTCCTTTTGAAAATGGAGAAACGTGAGGCTTTCAAAATGTTGTGTACCCCAAGGAGCCATTTAAAATAATGGCTCAAATCAGTGTTCGAGTTTGCATTAGGATGGCTTGAATTCCTCCCCAGTCACTTTGCTTTGTTTCCTCCCAGCTGGTTCCCAGCAAATCCCTGCTCAGACCGTTGGGTCCTCTGTTTTTTCTCTGTGTCTATGGAGACATTGATGTCCTGACCTCCTAGGGCTTCAACATTTAAGGCTTCCCGACTCCCAGGCCAGTTTGCTGCTTAGGTTGCCTAATTCTCAGGGCAGCAGGCTTATCACCCTCTCCAGAAGCCCCAGGCTTCCGGGCCATCATGTATCTTGTATAGTAGATTGCCAAAATGCTGGCCACTGAGCTTGGCCTTAAACCAAGTAAGTTTTGAAATAACTAATATTCTGGTTGGCGATCAGTGGGAGCTGACTCACTTCTGAAGAATGCTTTGCTTTGTTTTGTTTTCCCCACAGCTTCATTTTGTTTTTATTTGGGGATGGGAGGGAGATATTTCAAAACACTTTAAGGTGTTTGGGAAAATTCGGGGGGGGCAGAAGGAAAGAGAGGGAGAGGTAACTGTGATGTGTTATTTTTGCCCATCAGGGCAAATGCTGCCCTGTGGGTTTCCCCTACTCTTCTGTGAACCTATGCTGATTTATTTCTTGCTGCTACAGCTTGGAGAAGAGGGCATTTATTAAAAAAAAAAAAAAAAAAAAAAATCCTTGATCTAGATTTTTCCAGCCTGTAGGAACTGGCACTTGACAAGTTAAGTGTGTTATTGCATACTCTTAGGTGGTGAATTTGCAAATTACTGTAGCACTACTTTTGTTCTTGGTCCCTTTAAATTTCTTCACCTGGGATAGTCTTTCACAGCATTTCATACTGGGTATATTGTTGGAGATGAAGCTGTCAAAATAAAATCTTCCCAAAGTTACTCTTCAGTACATAATAAGAATCTATATAAATCTTGCATGTAACTGTTTATTGCACACTTTGTGTTTGGAAGCTGTTCTATTATATTTGTTCGTTGTCTCTGAGAATTTTAAGCTGTGCACAGAACTTGAATTTTATTCATTGAAAACAGATGAAGTTTAGACTTCTAAAGCTGAACTGTATTATGTTAGTATAGTAACCCCTTAGAGTGACTTAACTGGAAATAATGTTGAATTATCTGACAGTTGCTACTCTGATAGTGTCATAGTTTCTCAGTCTGTTTAAAATGGCGTGAGCTAGCACTTCAGATGAAGGAAGTTGCCCCTGTCTGGCAAACAGAAAGCAATAGTAAGGGGGAAAGGACTGATTTTGTTTTTTCTTTTTTTCTCTTTTGGTGTGGTTTTGAGCGGGGAAGTTTTTCAGTATTGTGGGGGTTATGTAGTGCTGGCTGAAATTGATTGTGTAAGTTGCAACAACAGGGTGGAAGCCCAGCACCACTGAAATTACTGGCAGGGGAGATTCTGGCTCCACCTAAAGAGGGAACAACACTGTCATCTAGTTCATTGCCATCAGATATGTTAAAAAACAAATCAGTTCGTGTTGTTATGGCGAGTTCTTGTTGTGTATGATAAAAAGCATTTTTATACTGTACATACAAAATAATAAAGATCAGTGGAATGAAAATATGAAAATTGGTCAGGATGCAAAACATACTCATAGCTAGAAAGCCTCTTTTGAATGCAGACAGTTCACTATTTTATGACTAGAAGTCTGTGTATTGCCCAGTTGTAGAAGATAATTTAAAAAGATTCCAAACTTTGAACTGCACAATGTCTTTGTTCTAAAACGTGCTTAAACACTGCTTGTAGAACTGCATTTATACTACACTGCGCTAACTGCACTGAACAAAATCTATCACTTCTTGGAAAATTCTACAAATTAGATGTATACTCAACTGTTCAGAAATTTCAAAGCTGCTGCTGTTAGTCCTGAACATAAGAACTGACAGTGTAAGGGTGCGTAAAACAAGGGCTAGTACTGGAGAAAAATGGAAAGGAATGGCTAGTGTGGTGCAAAATATTAGCTTCCTCTAAGCTTTCTAAGGAGTTAAGTCCTGTTCTTGTTTTTCTTTTTCTTTTCTCCTTTTCTGTCCCCTGTCCGTGACTTCCATATGTACAGGTTAAATTTTTTTTTTTCTTCAGTCTGGAAACAAAATGATGATTCTCACCAGCTAAAGTACAATGCTTGTAGCTAAAGTACAGTGTACCTGTAGGTAATGCAAGGAAGACAATGCTCTCTGCTAAATTTGGATTTTTCACTTTAATGTTACCTGCCTAGGACACCAGAATGGTTAGGTTGGTTTTCCGTGCTCCTGTAATACAGCACAAAAATAAGATGCAACCAGTGTTTGTACTTTGTTTGTCATCTTAGTTCTGGTTTTGTTTTAGGAGGTAGCAGAGTGTGAAGCTCACTTCATCTCTTCTTATGTTGGTCTCCAAGTGCTATGTGGTGTTATGAAATAAGACATCTCTGACAGTATCTGCACGGGTGGAGTACAAATCTAACATGAGTATAACACATTTTTCTGATGTTTTCAATGACAAAGCCATTACTTTTCATTTATCTGTTTTATGTCAGGCCTGACAATATTATATTTTATGACACTTTATCTTGTCTCAGTTAAGGAACACAGAGCAGGGAGAACAAGGTCTGAATAGTGTTGCACTATTCAGCAGGTCTCTGCATGTGACCTTCTCAAGAGGCAACTTTTAGTTATTCAAAGACTGCAGAATTGTGCTGTCTTGTGTTTTTCTTGTAAGTCTGTTGCTGGTCTGTTCATTTTATTATGATTGCAAGGGTCCCTTCCTTATAGATACATAACTGACTAGTTTCCCCTCTCCCCTCCCCCAAGCTTTAACAAATTCTACATCCTGAACATAAAGGAAAATAACATCCTGTAACTAAAAGGAGTTTTCATCTGCAAATGATGCAGAAAATGCAAGTAATGAAGCTGTGTGAACTGGTAGCCCAGTCACGATACGATGAATTACAAAATTAGAAGCACTCCACGTTAGAAGAGTGTCTGATGTCCTTATCAATATTGTGAGTTTGTGTAAAAGTGTATGTCAGCAGTTTAACAGAATATACCAAAAGTGGGGAACAGCTCATAACTGCAAGACTCTGACTTATGCCCAGTAGAAACCGGCTTATTGTTATGTTATGATTGGCTAAGTGGTTTCCTTTCACATCTGTAACATATTACATCAGATTTTCTTTGGCACATACTTCCCACTAAATGAATTTGTATGCTTGGAATATATATTCCAGTCACTTCTTTTAACTTCTTCATGAAGTTAGGTTCCTTGCCCTGGAGAGATCGAGAGATGGAAGTGTACAGAACTCTATAGGAAAAAGCTACGGTTTTCATCATGACTGTTTAAATACATGTGGATTCTTCTAATCACATCCGAAAGCTGTTATCTATCTCTGTTTTATGTTCTGTTGATGGTATTTTCTGCAGTAACATCTAGAGGAAAAAAGAGAGTTCTATTAACTCCTGTTTTGTGCCTGTTTTAAATTGTGAGGAGATGTCTCCTGCTGTGAAGAGTTGAGGCGTCCATGACAATCATGACTTCAAGACTTTGTATTTGAGGTTTTAAAGACAGAAACAATCTATGATAAAGGGTGCAAAGTATATTTATACTAATGCATGAGAATAATTACTTGTATTGTCAGAGATGTGTAATTGAGGAGGTATGCTGTAATGACAGGCTGCTCAAGGCCGTGCATCTCTATTTACGCTGGTTAAGTTAAGCATAAAGGCATTTGGCTTTGTGGGCATTTTCTCTGATGTTTAAAACAAAAATTGGGGTTTTTATTTCATCTGTCTTGTGACCACCAACAGCACAGACTTTCTCAGTGTCCTTTAAATTTGTTTAATACCCTCTTTAGTGGGTGTTTCTTCCAGCATGTGGATTCCCAACTGCATTGTTTTTCTCCAGAGGTGTGTATCTTTTTTTTTTAACCCAACTATGCATATATATGATTAGTAAGGCGTACAGAGTTATTAACAAAAAAAAATACAAAATTAGGTATGTTTGCAAGCTGTCTTTTGGCAGACATTCATAGGCCTGT
>WAAD01023669.1:4589-127981 GCA_013389945.1 Fregata magnificens | reverse complement strand
GGCTTGCTCTTCAGTGCTTTCCATCACTTTTCACACAGACCTCTTTAAATATTACATAGGTACTTAAGATAGGGATATTTAATATAAAAAGTAATGAAACCCAGTTTCTAGCAAGAACAGTAAGGGTGAAAAGGAAATGAACTCAAGTGTTCAGAATTAAGTATTTTGTCTGAGTTGTATTTTTTTTCTTAATGCAAGGAAAGAAGAAGTAAAAGACCCATTTAAACTTTTAGGATGTAAAGCTTAAACAGAAACCTCAATAAGTTGAAAAAACCTAGATTTTTGAAATCATGAATAAATGTAAATAAAGCCAAAGCTGTAGTTCGTGTAAAAAGTACTTGAAATCTGTCTCCGTACATACAACTGATTTCTTCTTGAAATATTAAAACCGTGAAGTGTGTCATGTTTACAATTTTACTTGTCTGATGCAACTGTAATGTGATGAAAGTATAATGACAAGAATATTTAGCAATGAAGCAAGTGAGAATTTGTATGGAAAAAGGCCTATGCTCATACAGGTATCGTATTTATACTATACATGTATCGCATGAGAAAGTTAGTATGACTTTCAAGATGTCTGAGGAACAAATCTGGTAGTGTGATAGAGGAACTAGTCTAATTTGATTTACTGCTTTTACTTTTTATGGCTGTAGGTACACCTGCCTTGTCCGTGTAGTTCTCAATGTGGCTTTTAGTGGCAAAACAAGTTAGCAAATTAATGTCCCCCTCAAGACAGTGCTGCTTAGTCTGTTGTGCAGAAAAGCACTTCAAGGCAGACCCACCTCTTCATTTTGACTATCTCTTTCTTATACTTTTGAACATCACATCTCTGGTGGCATGTTAATTCCATTTGTGGCTTCTAGACTGCTTTTCCACAGCACCTACATGTGTGGGGCAGCGTGCACAGTGTTCCTGTTACTAATTCTGTAGGTAGTATGGCTACTGTTACAGTGGTACCTATGCGCCCTTATCATGGGTTCTGTCTGTACTGGATATTATGCAGACACTGCCCTGATTTAGCCACTAGTTTGATACCATTGCTAACGCTCATGGAAGTGTATGTATAGAAAGTAGGAATTGGGTGAAAGATAATTCTTGTCAGATTGAGGAAATTAAAGATGAATGGATTTTTGGCTACATCCTTTATTTTTTTTCCTTTAAGAAGCAAGACTAAAAATACATGTTCTTTGTCCTTTTGTACCTGTTGCACAGAGGTACCTCAATTATAACTTTTTCTGGTAATATAAGTGAGTAAATAGAAGATTATTTTTTTGACTTAGCTCTGTCAGCACAGCTGTACTTGATATTATGTAAATTCAACATCAGATCACTAAGTGATTTTCCTGGATTAATAACATGAGCTTATGCTATGCTTTTACCAGAGCACTTAGTGAAGAATTGATATGTGAGGCCCAATGTTAAAGGGTGAAATGAATGAGATAAAAAATAAGCTTCTGGCAAATGTGGAATTATTTACTGTACTTTGTTGCACAAGAAACATGCCAAAGGCTGTAATTTTTGGTGTTGCCAAAATATGCAAAGTCTTAAATCGTTACTAGTCAGTCAGAATCATCCTACTAGCCAAAATCTTGGAAGCCAAACAAAAAACCTGCAAGTTCAAGCTACATCAAAAACTGGCAATTTTTTCCTAAGCATCTTAAAATACTGAAATAGGTTCTAAATAAACTGTTGCGCTAGGACAATTTTGTCAATATTAAATGCTTTTAGTGTAATCTCAAATGGTTCTTGTTCCAGGTTACTTTAGNTATTTCACTTTTCCAGCATTTTCTGTCTAACAAATTTTTGGGTTTTTGTTTGACAATTTTTAAACATGCAGAAAGAAAAACATCTTTCACAGGTTTGGAAATCACTGCTACAAAATGACAACAAATTCCCCTCCGTCTATATTTGATAATGTTTAGCTATTTTAATAGCTCTGATAAACATTCAAGCTTCATGTCTAACACTGTGTACTGGTTGGGTACATTTTCAGTTTCTTGCATCATCCTTCCCTCAAGGGACATGTTCATATAGTGTGTTTTGTACCAATTGTGGTACGTATTTTGCCAAAACTATGGGAACTGAATTTCCCCTATAACGAAATTATCAGAGAGTTTTATATTGTGATACTGACTCCATTATGACTGTCTTTCATTTGTGACAGGGATCATCTATTGTCTGTTTATGCTGAAAGAAGCGTCTGCCAGCATCTTTTCCCTCAAATGATTAGGTATTAATGTTTTTTTTCACATTTGCTCTTATCCACTAGGCTCATGACGTGTAGATACTAACATTTACTCTTTTTGGAAAAAGTACCAGCATAAAATCTGATCCCTGCTAACTTCACTCAGCAGAACTTCAATAGTCATACGTTGTTTATTATTCCTAAAAAGTGTGTAGCAGGGAATCATCTTGTGTAGTTTGTTACCTTGCTGATAGCATTGCGTCATAAACTTGAACCTTGCATTAATGCAAGGTCTTTAAAACATGGAGAAAGCAAAATAATAAAGGTTTTTCCTCTTCAAGCTTATTATTAAGCCACTGAGGCCATTTGTGCATTCAGTTCAAACTTCAGCACAGACAGAAAAGTAGGGTTCTCTTGAAAGCTGTTGAAATAGCACCTGCTTGGCTTTTTAACTCTTCTTTGCATAATTAAAAATTGTTGTTCAAATTCTGTATGACGCTTTTCCTGCTCTTTACTGCCTGTTTGTTAGATGTTGTTCCTGGCTTACTCTGTCCCACTGCATTCTGAAGTTCACATTGACATAGTAAGAAAGGTCGGCAATCACTTGAAGTATTTGAAAGCATTAAACTGCTTTAGATTTGTTTTCATTTCAGGTGGGATAAAACCTTTCTGTACCTTCTCCACAATTAGCCCTCATCCTTGGGCACTGTGCTCATTAACATTGCTGATATTGAAACCCAATGGACGCATTCATTCAGTTCTGGGATTATCCTTTATTCATGTTATGGCTTCTCACATACTGTCATGTCAATAAGTTACAATGCTATCTTACAGTATAATATTTCTCTCTTTCATGGGAGAAATCGGTATTTCATTAACAGCATCTTTCCACAATGCTTTTTGTTCTGGCCAGGATTGCCATAATATTTCTATTATGCTTATACTAGGTGCCTTCAGGTCTGTATCAGTAATTTTAACACCTCCATTTTTTTGCCTTTGCCTTTCAGCAGTTCAGTTACTTCCTTTAGGAACTAGTGGATCTAGCCTTCTTTTAGACTATGCAGGCTAGACTGCATAGTTCCTTTCATTATCTGTGTTGATTGCTTATTTACTGTTCTCATCAACATTAATATTTTCGTTCCCCTTATTGTACTTTCAAATTTTCTCTGATAATCATTCTTCTACTGTCGTATTCTTACCGACTCATTTTCCTCTTCCTGTAAACTACAGCCATGCACAAACCTTCGTCTGCTTCCGGAGCTTCATCTGTTTTCCTTTTTTCCCCCACACTGAATAACTGAGCTAATGCAAATGAGGCAAACCTCCTTCTAATTTCCCCCTGTATTTCTTAATTTAAAATTCGTCTCATCAACCATGCTATCATTCATCTCAGCTTGATTCACACTTCTCTGGGGCCCATCCATAGAGCAGATACCCATTCCATCACTAGTAGTCTTTCTAATGTTTTCCTAATCAATGCTGTAGTTTTCCTACAGCACTAATTCTTAATCTTCATTATTTTGCTGTGCTTTTTCCTTCCTTTGAGAAAAATGAAAAGAATTTCAATGAAAATTGCCCAAGATTCCTTTTTTCTGAGATCTTCAGAGGCATCATCCATAGTCCCTTTCATGTGAGCTTTATGTTGTCAGCTTTGCTGATATGATGAATGGTCAGTGGGTTCTTCCTGACTCTCGTGAGGGTGTTTTTCAGACTCCCATTCCCCTCTCATGGCCTTGTTTTCGTCAGACAACACATCCTTCTTTCTTCTAGATGTGTTATAATGACAGACCCACTTATTCCTCCTCGTAAGAGCAAGGCAAACTAAATTAGGCAGACCAGAAAACTGATTCTTTTACCTTATTTTTTTTAACCAACCTCCTCATCTTTTCATAATATCATTCTTCTTAACTTCCTAAAACTCAGGGGCTCATTCTTGTTTCCCCACACACGCTTTGTCCTTTCCAGTTCTATTTCCAAGGCAGGATTTTGGGCAGGAACGTGTTGAAATATTGTCTGTCTGGTAAATCTTAGAAATTAAATGGTTTTAGTTGTTCTTCAAGAGAGGAAAAGGAAAGGGAGGGTTTCATTCATGACAGAGGCATTTTTATGATTCGCATTCATTTCATAGACCCAATATGCTCCTGAACCCCATGCCATATTTGTGCCATAGTCTTCATTAGGAGCCACAGAAACCCTTTGTAGGGAATGGGTTGTTTTCCAAAAGAATAACTGAAGAGTTAAAAAAGATGTAAAATCCACATCTTTATCAGCTTTATGAAAAGTTTTGCATGCCACTACAACACAGCAGTAACTGATTAAGACCTTATTTGAAGTTAAATATTTTTCCACTTACAGACCTTCTTATTTTATTTTGTATTTGATTTGATTTTATTTATTCTTATTTCTTCCACACTCAATAGCTGAACAAACAGTAAATAAGCCTTCTTCTGTAGGTAAATCTCCAGTATGGCAAATTGCAGAAGGCCAAGACCTTTCTTTTGGCATTTACCAAACATGCAAATCTACTAAGCTTATTGGGACACATGCTTATATATCTTAACATTTTGGTAAAAACACACCCATAGGAAAACTGGAATCATTGTGTGAAGTACTTTTCAACTTGATACAAACCCAAAGATGTTTCCTTTATCAATCAAAAAATTTTAAAACAGAATATTTCTTGCAGTGAGGCAGATAGTGGAAAAATGCGAAGAGAGATTAGTATTTATACTCCAGCATTGATGTCAGTGAAATTTTGGAAGGTGAAATTTCCTCTCTGATGCTTTTTGTTACAGATGGTGTTTAAGTGTATGATTACATAAAAATTGTTCAGTTCCTGGTGTTTTTTCAGTTTTGACAGAAAGGAGTCACTGCTTTTTCATTTTTTTTTCCATTCTTTTAACTTAATTGTTACAGGTATTTGCATAGAACTTGTCGCTACAGCACTTAACAGCTTCAAGACCCAGAACATGCCATGTAGCATGTGCAGTATATGATATTATTCATTATGTTGGTGGCTGAAGATTTTCCAAACTTTGCATCTCAAGAAAAATCTAGCATTTGATGACACATTTGAGGTGCTGATTTAGAGGGGGAACCACAGCTAATGTAGTATGAGTGTAATGAAGAGATTGTAGAGGAAGATTTCAAAGTGGCTGGCCAAGTGAAATAAACTGCAGGAATAGCGCCCTCTGATTCCCAATTGTCAGGAAAACTTTATTCCTTTAAGGTACAGAGAATTTCTGCCATTTCATGCTTGGAATATTGCTTTGGGCTTGTTCTTCTGAAATGTAATTTTTTTTTTTTCCATTTTTATCTGGTTGGCTAGGCAGAAAGCTCAAAAATCCAATTGTCAATGGATGAAAGTAATGCTGTACAAGTGGAAAGTTGTATCTGCTTCATTAGAGGAGTAAGGACTGTTTTTTATTTGTATCCTTTGGGAGAGATAGTCAATTAGGGAGTGTTTCTTGTCCTTGTTTAGGGTCCTGTTCTTATTCAGGCTCCATCTGTATTCTGTGGAGAGGGATGTCATTCAGGATGGAGGGAATGACTGCCTCTGTCAATGTGACTGTGTCCCTTCAATAATGCTTAAGCTTCTAAACAGCTACACTTCAGGGAGAGAAATCTCAGTCTTGGTGCTTAACCTAGTGACTGCCCCTAAACACCCATATCTGCTCTGGAGCATGACAATGCTGTGCTTTCTGCTGTATGCTTCAAAATGACTTTTGGTGTCAAGATATTACTGCAAATATGTCAGGATCCTGAACTGAGGGTGAATTCACCTTAACATAAGCATTGCAAGGAGAAGGAGCCAAAGAAATGTCATTGTATATACATGCAGATGAGGGTTTTTTACCTGAACATCAAGCAAGCACACAGTAGAGACTCAATTGTTTTGTCAATTACTTATATTTACCTCCTCCATGTTATCAGCAAATGAACAAGTCTAAGGATTGGCAAGACGTTTGTTCTCACCCCATAAGAGGTGATTACCATCTGCTTAGAGAAGGTACCAGATCATGAAGTTGTGATCTTCTGTAACACGCTGGTGAGAAAACTGCTGGAATGTGTATGCGCACTTCCTTACCCCCCAACAGGTATCATGAAGAGGGTGGACAGACAGAACTGAAAGGGAAAAACCAAAAACTGCAAATGTATAGTTTGTCTAATTAATGAGTAATGGCAATATGACAGCTACCTAGAGAAACAGGAATGATGTGAGTACCTGGGAAGTAGCAAAAACGCAATTAAATTCTTTGCATTGATTAGGGTAAGACTGTCTCGGCACTGCATGTAAAATGTGCCAAAGGGAATGTGACTGGATGTAATGGGATATAATTTAGTGAAGAGACAGTTTAGATCAATAACAAGACAACTACCTGACATTGAGATCTATACAATTGTGGAAAAGCTTTCTTAAAGGAATTTTAAAAGCTCCATCCTTTAAGACATTTAAAATTAGAGTAGGAAACATCGGGGAAAAAATCTATTTTGACAGGAGATGTCTCTTTCTCTCACTTTCTTTTCTAAAGCACCCACAAGTATTGCTGTAATACTTGGGTGCTTCAAGATGAACTAATGGGACTTTTATCTGTAATTCATATGATTTGCTGATATGTTCTGTCCTCTGAGTAGCCTGAGTACTTTTGTGATATGGCCTATTTATGATGGGTTTTCTCCATCTGGATAAACACTTCCTAAGTGAACCCTATCTTGGGAACTACAACAGTATGTTTTCATAATTTTATATCAGTGTATTTTCTTGATACAATTTATAGTTTATGTGTTGTTTTAATTTGTTGCCAGATTTATTTTTGTAAACATGTCAGTTTTGCACTTACAAGCACTGTGAAAAAGAGTCATCTTCCTTTCTTCTTTTGCTTTTTTCTTTTTTTCTTTTTATATGTAGGGGTCTAGCACATGTAAGTTAATAATGTCTAAATGTCAGCGTGAACTACCACTTACTGAAAGGTAATCATTTACGATACTCTTATCTTAGGAAGAACTGAAATGTTCAGAGTTATGATAGTGTTAGGTTAATGGTTGGACTCAACGATCTTAAGGGTCTTTTCCAACCTAAATGATTCTATGTTTCTATGGAGAAGTATGAGGAGAGACAAGTTCTGTTTATTTCCACTAGGTCTGAGAAAAGGAACTAATAAGTTTATAACCTGAGTCTGTTTGGTATTACAGTGTTTTCATGCACCTCTGACAACTTACCTTGCTTTGGAGATACTGACAATTGAAAATAAATCCCCAGGTAATTCTCATCTCCAGATAACATGAAGAAAACCAGAAGCAGATGTAAGGAGAACTTGAACGTAAGAGGACTGGTGATATGGAGAAAAGGCAGTGGCGGCATGAAGCGAGGGGCTTGGGAGGGGGATAACAAATTCCCCCTTGTATTAATGATACATGCACACAATCCAAACTGCTGCTTAATCAATGCATGTTTTTAATACAAATGAAAATATGGTAGTGTTATGACTTCTGTAAACACTGGAAACTTCCAAAGTACCAGGTTTAAACTCAGGTTGGGCCATTCCATTCTAGAAAACAAGGGCTGCATCCACCCCGGGAACAGCTCCGCCACTCTGAGCTTCAGCAGGCGGCGGAGCAGCCTGCCTCCCTCCTGGCCCTCTGGTCTCACGCCTCAGCAGTCCACTCACTCTCAAGCCATGCTTGCAGCCATCCTCTTGTTGTTTACATGTGCAGCAACTTTTCCTTGCAGCCACTCTTGCTCCTTGGCCAGGTGGTTATCACAGTAAATTGTGTCTCTGCCTCTCTTCCTTCTGTTTGGTCCCTGTCCAGCCTCTCTGTCCAGCCCCTTCAGCCTGTTGAAAGGGCGACAGCAGTTCTGTTCTCCTTTTCAAAAATACATAATGCCACTTCTTCCTTGTTTCTTAAATCCTACCCAGATGATCAGAATATTGCAAGAATTCTTTACACGGTAGTGAACCAGTATACTTTTTCAAACATTCTTAGGAAGATTAGTTTAGTATGGTAACTTTTATTAAAGCTCTGATGAAAGGTGGAGAGAGCTCACCAGTTTGTGTACTGACTATAAAACATTTAGGTTAGAAAAATACAGGTTAACAAACTTCAGTTTATTCATTTCACTTTCTGCCTTTGTTAAACAATCTTGATTTTGGTGCTGCTTCTTTTTCTCTGTTGTTTGTTTGTTTTGTAGTTTTTCTTCTGGTACAGATTTTGTCCAGCTTACTGCTACCTAAAGAGTAAAAGGAGAACCTATCTGTAATTTCTGAGTCTTAACCTTGAGTCCTAATACTGTTCTGCCTGGTCTGTGCAGCATTATTTCTAACGCTGCAATAATCTCACGATGATTAGGTAATCAAAGGAATGGGGTATACTTGACATACTATGTTATTATTTTATGCAGTAACACTACTATATCTTCTGGTTCGCTCCTTCTGCTTGTAGAATCCAATTCTCCATTACTTATTTTTTGATTTTGTGTGCTCATCTAAAGGTCCTAACATTTGCTTCTAGCTACGTTTATATGTATCTTCCTGGACTTAAGACATATAATTTCCTACTGTACGTTTTCTGTATTTCATTTCTTTGGCTTAGGTTTTGTGTTCTGTCTTCCTTCATTAAGCTCTCTGCTGTGGGTGCCTCGTAGCTTGCTTTGGATCTGAATGTGTTTCTGTTTCAGTAATATAATGTTTTTTATTTTGATGCTACTGAAGTTTACTGCAGATGTTTTCTATAGAATGGTTAATAGGCTGGCCTCCTTGGTCTAAAGATTTAATTCCATCCTAGAATAGGATGTTTAGAGAAAATCAGGATTTCCTGATTGCCAGCCATTTTCTTTAACTTTGACACTATTAAGGCAGAATGTTGTTTATCTAGTATTAATAAGGTGTGTTTGGTTTTCAGTTGATAATAAATTATCGATCAAATTAGAAGAACAAATTGAAGAAAGAAGTTGAAACTTTATGACTTTTAATTAGGGCTCAGCAAATATTGATACTATAATTAGATATGAACAGATTTCTAACTCATGGTAATGCAAGTCAGGCCCTGGGTTTGCATGTTTGCTTTATAAGCTTTTACTTTATAAGCTTTTACTTTATAAGCTTTTACAAAAGCTGTGTCTCGGGGTACTTTGTTAACTCACAATTTTATATTTGTTGAAAAACCCACGAATTTACTAACCCATGGAGATGACCTTTTGTTCTGCTGTTCTTTTGTCTGTGAAATCTGAAGCATGTCTTAAGACAAAGTCCTGTTGGAAGGTTTTACTGATAACTAGCAATGAACAAAGTTCTGTTCAGTTATTCCAGCTAAGATCTGATCTATACTCTGCTGTCCAGTAGGCAGATTTTGTATTACACCTCTAAAAAAGAAGTACGACTTGGAAAGTACAGCTGAACATTTTTCTGCTTTCATGTTTCTGTGGTTCTTTCAAGGGACAGCACGCGCTGAGGAGTGGAAATTCTGTCATAAAACTCACTTTTTTTTCCTCTTGCATAGAAAAACCTTTGCAGCTTCATGCTGAGAGCTGTTGAATGTGTTTTATACTATGTATTTTTCTTATTTTTCAATAATACAATGCAAAAGATTTTTTAAACATGAAACTATTATTGCACTGTAATTTTTCACTGTTTCCATCTATTCATGAAATTTAAGCCTATCCATATTTAATTACAAGGGTCTCTTTTTTGTTGCTGGAGGGATTTTTTTCTCTTGGTTTGTTGTTTTTCTAAAAAGCAACTTTAGTATATCTCCACTATAACTGAACATCACTAATGTTGGTTGTAAAACTTTTCACAGCATTGTCAATGTTGGAGAGGCCTATTGATTTCAAAAGTTTCAGAGTCTGTTGTGCTAGAAAAAATGTTTAATATACTTCTTTTTTTAATCCTTTTTAATCCATTTGCTTTAAATGCTAAGCCTTTTCAAAGCTAAGGCTTTCAGAGGTATGTAAAATAATTTGTATAAACTCTTCAGTTGAAATTATTGTCAGCTTTTTTAGTGCAAGGTACATGATTGCTACACACAGTTTTCTGTGCTATATTCAGTGAATGGTTAATTCAGTCCCTAATAAACTAGCAAAACAACTACTAATATCTTTAAGGGAACTGTCATTTACATAAATACTTAAAGAATAGTTGAGCCAATACTGGCATAGGTTTTTAAGAAAGAAAGAAACCAGAACAAACAAACCATGATCAAATTATAAAATTAATGGAGGAAAGGAGTATAATAGAGGCAATATATTTACATTTTAATAGAACATTTGATGGTGTCTTTCTCAAAAGCTTATTTTAAAAGAGCTCATTTCAGGCTGCCTCTTGCATTTAAATTTAGGAGTGTGGAAATACATTGTCGGTTGTTAATGAATTGAAGGGAAGTGTCCAGATGAGTGCCACAGGGCGTTGTGCTGGGTTTATTTTTGCCTGCTCTCTGTACTGACTCTTTGAAAAGTGGGATACGATTCACTGGGGACTGCTGAGAGCAGAAGTCATATTGCAGTGCAGCCCTTACTGCGTTAGCAAGCGACTCCCCTGCTCCGCTCCAGAGCCGGAGAAGGGAGTGCATTCTGTGCCGCATCCAGGCGGTCCAACGGATGCTGGGGGCTCCTGGCTGGCACAGACCTGCTGTTCCCCTGGCGAGCCAGGAGAGGAAAAGAAAGGAAACCAGAGTGCTTCAGGCTATGCTGGAGCAGTGCTGTGTGTGAAGGTGAGTAACAGGCTGAAGGCATGAACCTTAGGGCAGGCTTTGGAGGACAGGCACGTCAGAGGCAGCCTGAGCATTGGGTATGAAGACCAGGAAGCTCTGCAGGGAGCAGACTGTTGCTGACGGTGGTGGAAGGAGGATGCTGGCGGTCCTTTGCAGAGCCTATGATTAGGCTCTGCTAGTGAGACAGAGGAGGAAGAAGCTCTCTTAAGTGCACAGAGTCCGTAAATGGGCCTGAGCTTAATGGAACAATAAATAAGCTATGGCAGATGCTTTATACATGGCAGATTACCCTGGGAAAATAGCAGTGTATTACCTGACCCTCAGTGCTTATAAAACATTGGTAAAGGGCATATATATTCAACCTAGCCCTCAGGGTGTGGTTTGCAGTCTGATTGTTGCCAGCTGGTGTGTGTCCAGTATGCAGGCGTTGTTCTGTCCAGATAATCAGAGCGAGCAATCCCAGAAACATTGCACTTAGAGGCAGATTTTTAGCTTAATTGGCCTCTAAACAGGGAAATGGGGATTAGAAGAGGAAACTAGGTATTAGAAAAAGATTGCTGGTTGGATATGAATGTCTGGTAACTAGAGCTGTAAATGCTGGTAGGAGTTACATCAATAATCACTTCCCATTTTCCTGCTTTACTTGCTATTATCTCACATTTAAGTCTGAGACAATTGGTGTTGATTACCAGGAAAGAGGTCAAAGCAGGTGAAACATACTTCAAGTCCTATTCAAGATCTATGTAAAGTATCCCAGGCCTTCCCCACAAAACTTCAGGTCAACATCAGCACCTGGGAGGAATAAATTATAAATTCAGAGTTTTAAAGCAGAGGTGCCATATGCAGCTGAATAAACAGCCAAGCACATTTTGTATGTATTGTGGTCTAGCCTGCAGTTGACAAGTGTCAGAAAGCAGAGAGAGGCCATTTCAGAGAGAATTTTTATAGTCATCTGAAAACGGAACAGATGTCTGTTACTTATTCTTCTTCTCTGAGTACCTGTAAAATCAAATGGGATTAAAAATCCCTGGAATATTTACTGATACATGTGACAGCTGGAACCTGTGGTATGGACAAGATCTGATCATCATATAGGTGCTATTCCTTTCCTTTTGTCCATCCAAAAGGAGCAAGACTGGAAACATCAACTTCAGAGAGCTGGAGAACGGAATACACAAAGGGAAGCCAGGATTTCCAGAGAGCTATATTTTCACAGAATCACAGAATGGTTGTGGTTGGAAGGGACCTCTGAAGATCATCTTGTCCAACCCCCCTGCTTGAGCAGGTTCACCTGGAGCAGGGTGCACAGGACTGTGTCCAGGCAGGTTTTGAATATTTCCAGATAAGGAGACTCCACAACCTCTCTGGGCAGCCTGTTCCAGTGCTCTGTCACCCTCACAGTAAAGAAGTTTTTTCTCATGTTCAGCTGGAACTTCCTGTGTTCCAATTTGTGCCCATTGCCCCTTGTCCTGTCATTGGGCACCACTGAGAAGAGTCTGGGCCCATCCTCTTGACACCCACCCTTTAGATATTTATAAGCATTGACAAGATCCCCCCTCAGTCTTCTCTTCTCCAGGCTGAACAGACCCAGGTCTCTCAGCCTTTCCTCATAAGAGAGGTGCTCCAGTCCCCTTATCACCTTTGTAGCTCTCAGCTGGACCTGCTCCAGCACTTCCCTGTCCTTCTTGAACTGGGGAGGCCAGAACTGGACACAGTACTCCAGATGTGGCCTCACCAGGGTGGAGTAGAGGGGGAGGATAACCTCCCTCGACCTGCTGGCCACACTCCTTTTGATGCATGCTTGACTTTTCCTAAGTGAATTCAAGTTTAAAGTTTTATAAGCTTGAATGTAATAAGAGATTTTTTTCTAAAATTTTATTTCTCTTACAGTCTGTAACTCTGTAATTCTTGGCTATTTTTCAAAGAGCCAGCAGCTCTGTGATGTGTACAAAGACTTTATAATTGCACTGGTTTGCTGATAGAGCTTCCATTCTTTTTTAGCAAAGATGGACCTGTGATTATTTCAGAAAAACTGAACTTAACTACATTGTCTATATTTTACTACAGATAGAAAATGCAGAATGTGGCCTAAAGTAAAAATTGGAATTGAGATGACAACAGCTGTTCTACGGCAAAGCCATAGAAAGACTGTGCTGTTGGTTTTTTTTAAATTTACGTGAAAGCACATAAAAATTGTAATCACAAACAACTCAAATATAATTGAATTAATTATATATAATATAAACTGTTTACTTGTAACATTAATCATGTATTTCTGAAATAAATTAGTAGAAATAAACAGCCCAGAAAAATCTTCAAGTGAGAACTGAAAGGCAAAAACATGATTCAAAAAGTGCTATAGGGTTCCTTGCAAGGCATCATTGATGTAGATATCTACTAGCTGAGCTTATCATCTTGGGTTGCCTTTTTAGTTGGTGGAAAGGAAAAACAACTTTAAGGGCCTAAGTCCACCTGCTTTGTTTAAATCCTACATGAAATGAATTTCATCTTGGATAACATGATTGTATTTGCTAGGTTTTCAATGACTACAAAGGATCCCTTGGGGTGACAGGGTAAGATGGATATCTGGATTGTAGAAACCTACTCTTGGTTTGAAGGAGTCTACACCACTCTTTTCAGTCTTCTTTTTTTTCTCTCTCTCTTTTTTTTTTTTTTAAATAATTTTAATGCTTCTCTAATCTTTCTCATTACCTGCCACAGTTCTGTGAGCCTAGGCTACAAAGAACATGGTTCTTCACTGACCCTCTGCACTTTAGATATGATTTATAGAATTTGTTCAAAGCCAACATAAAGTGCTAGTATTCATACTTGGGCACAGTCTTACCACCTGTAAATTTGAGCAAGATTTGTCTGGGGATCTCTGAAAGTTGGCTTAGAGAGCTGTAAGATATTATTTGAGCTTTTTTTCTTGTATCTCTACTCAGAAGGTACACATATGAAGCTTAAATACAGAATGCCCCACGTTTACAGGGTAATTCCCCCGCGTCCCTGCCACAAGTAGATAATCTGCTGGTTTGAGTTCAAATTTTCTGGATAGCTCAGGACTTGTGTCACAAGACTTAGCCAAGCAAACTCATTTTTTCTTTTTTACATTACTTTTTAGTTCTCTGTTACTATGGTTTTTTCACAAGTGCTTTTCTGTTAATATAACTTATTCTAAGGAGGGGAACGTAGATGTCTGACAACTTCAGAAAAATCTTCCTTTGAGAATTAATGAAATGAAAGGGAAAAAAGTCACACATTTCTATCATTTTGTAATAGGAAAATACATTACTGAACATTACTGTACATAGTATATTAATTTCTAATCTTGTTTTAAATTTTTCTTATAGGCCAGTTGTTTCATATCTGTCAATTCCCTTGCAACATAAAAGCACTTCATGTAGTGATTTTTGAATGTTTTCCCTGGAAGATTGTCTTGCTTTTGAGTTAACAATTATAGTTTGCATGTGTTTTTCCATTTATCAGAGAAACAGTCTGCTTTGTCATGCTGATAAACTTTAAAAAATGTACATCTCCATGAAACTCCAGACAGTAATTTTCTTTTGCTTTTAGAGTCAGAATACATTTTAAAATACTGATGTTTAATATAAATTGCACACTATGATGGAGGTAAAACAGATTTCAGTCAACCTGATTTACCTTACATCTGTAACTAAAAAGTTGCTGTTAAAAGTCTAAAGAGACACAGGCATGTAAAAGTGGAATACCTAGGCAGAGGCTCATGCATCATTCAGTGAAATCATCTGATTTTGAGTCCTAGTGTTTGTGGATAAGGATGTAGGTTCCTGGTCATACATTTCCTGGAAAAGCCAGCAAAACCAAACTTGAATACATTAAGAACAACCTCATGTGGTCCCCAGTTCTCATGGACAGTGATAAAACCTGAAAGTTTTCATTAAGGCTATTCACTTGTCATTAATACTGTCATACTGAAACTTCCCATTTCTCCCTCAGCATGTGTCCTCTGGAGTTTAGTAAAGCCCCAACCCCTGACCTGCTGCACAGCTGCATTGAGACTTCTGCAGGGAGAGTTCCCAGTGCTGTGAATAAGGACAGTATAAATGGCATTCTTTGTGGTTTTTTCTCCATGATTTATGGCACAGTGCTGAGGTTAGCATGAAAAGGTAGACATTTGTTTGCAGCTGTGATTGAACGGTAGCATTATAGATGCCCTAACCATTTCCTGTACTAAATTTGGGGAAACAATATGGTTTCATTTAGTGTATCACAATTTTAGGTAAAAAGCTTTAGTGTTGTCATTTTAGTGTGCTTATGTTTGGGGATCTGCACACATATATGTGTAAAATTGGTTAAATATGGTTTTAAAAAATTTTAAAAAGCTTATTGGTTTCCCTGTTTAAAAACTGTATTATGTACATCTTTTGAGTCCTTGAACACCAGGTTTCTGCCAAAGGCAAGATTTTATAGTTAAGTTATAATATGCTGAAATGTCAGATTGTAATGGAAATGCATATGCATGCTTATCAGTTGTGGCTAGAAGATGCATACACAATTAATTATTAACAAACCAAGGAAAAAAAATACGGTCCCTGACTAAACGACACCAACTGTATCTAACTGAGCCCTGTTGCATTCTGCCAGCTGAGCTGGTCACTTGTTAAACTGGCCATATTGTTCCTTGGGTGGTAAATTGTACAGATCCCCTTGGCTTAGTGGTTCAAAAAATATGTCCGGAAGAGCTAGCTTGCGGTAAGCACACACTAGATCAATCTAGATAGGGGAAATTAATCCTGAATTTTAAAAATATGTTTGGAAGTTAATTATGAAAATTAAACATCTAACATTTGTAACTTTTTATTCAAAGACCAGTAAAATATATGATTTGAAAATGATTCTTCTTCAAGTAGTAATTGCTACAAATTTGGTTCAATATCTTACAATATTTGTGTCTAAAATAATTTATCTAAAATCCCAGACCATCTTTTACATGTAAATGACATATTGCAAGTGTCCACTCAAAAAACCTAAGCCTACAAAATGACAGACAACAGATCTGTGTAAGAATTGCAACTCCACCCCCAATTTGAGACAGTATAAGAGAAGTGATGACCGTGTACCTTTTCTTGAGATCTCTTTCCCAACAGGCAGAATCCCTTTCCTCCATTCCCCTCCTTCTCCTTCCCTCCTTCCTGTCTCCCCCCATTCCTCCATCCTGAGCATCGCAGCTGACAATACAGATGTACAACTCTAAAATATATTTGTCCTGGCTATTAAGCGTGGAAACGCACGGACTCTGCAAAAGGCATGACCCCAGGAGTAATATTTCTGCTTGCTGCCTTTCCTCCCAAGTAACATCCACATTGAACTCCCGGGACTAATGCCCTGAAGAAATGGGCTAGTTCTACAGATGTGGTGGCATGGGCCTTCTTGCCCTAGAGAGGATAGACCACTCTGAACTAATAGCTGTTTTACCTGCTAGTGCTGCATACTAAATGCATACAGAGGTATTTCCTAATGGCCATGCTGCCACAAGAGTCCTTCCAGTAAGGGTGTGTATAATTGAGTCATATATCATGATGAAATGACACAGGGGAGATATTTGTTCTTGGGGAAGATGCGGTGTTTTTCCTTGAAAGAGCCCGTCTGGTTACATCTCCGAGGATGTGTGGTAGGTGGGTGATGGGTAAAAAATCTAGATGTATACCACATTCTGTGTTACCTGCTTTCGCAATATTATGTATCAATATTCAGTGTTTCTCCTAGAGCTCCAGCTATGAAATCAGGTTATTTCCTGAGAAGCAAAACTTTCCTAGAAAATAAATAACCCTTGCTATTGTGGAAAAAGCTTGGAAGTAAGAATTGTAAGCTCTTTGTTGAGAAGATAAAGGATAGAGTTGATTATTATCTTTAAATCTCATGATTTTTAGGCCTATTTTTTAGGAGCTGGGGGGGAGCTTGATAATATTTTTGAACACAGGGGACTGGCAATATTGCAGTCCCTTGATTCTTGAGGATCTCTTGAGGTCTGTAGAGAGATAATATTGTATTACTTCTGTAGAAGCTGTATGGGTTTTTAAGCTCTATGTCATAATCCATGTCGATGTTTGAGGTTTAGTGATATATATTGTTGTGGTGTTGTACAAGATTTATTGGTAGCTATTCTGTGAAGCCCACTTTATCTCTCTCTAACATATAGTACAAAATACAGTTACTTTAAATGTCACAAATGAACTTGTATGCAGTTGGTCTGGGAGTATTCAGCATTATATGTTATTTGGGTTTTTTATTAATGACCTATTAATAATACAGCTTAAATGAGTCCTGGCTATTAAGTGTGGAAACGCACAGACTCTGCAAAAGGCATGACCCCAGGAGTAATATTTCTGCTTGCTAACTTTCCTCCCAAGTACTTTCTAAAATAAAAATATTTTTCAAGAAGGCTAGACTTTTGTCACTTGTGATTTTAATAATGAGGTTTTTCGCTGAGATTACTGTTTCATCAGCTAAATGGAAATAAGAAAGAAAGTTTAATGTTCTCCCTTTCGACTACTTGTAATTCTTTATATTGTTTTCTGGCTGTATTGGTAAAAGAAAAACTAATTCCTGCTAAAGGGGTAATGCACTGGAATAAATGGTCTGACTAGTTTTAACAGTTCAGATGTCACAGGGGAGCCTACTTTGCTATGTGCAATAGTTGGACACTGTGAAATGTACAACGTACACTTCAAGTCTTTACACTCTGAGATAAAAATAGCTGTTCAAGTCAACTTACTTGTACCTTAGAAAGAAATGAAACTCTGAGCAGCATCATGTTTTACGATGAAATTGTCAGTACCAGTGATAATGTTAGGGGCAAATTAGGTGTAAATTAGCTAGTAACTGCATATAATTGCTAATTTGTTAGCTGTACTAACAAATCTTAAATTCGCTTTGGTTACCAAAGGAGGAGGAGTTGGGAATAGGGTCGGAGGAAAGAAGCTGTGGAGTGGAAGAGCTCACTAGAACAAAATGTTTCAACTTAAAATAGTAGAGTCTTTAACCAGCATAATGCTAACATTATACATCAGTCTCACCAAAAAGTCTGCTGTGCGCCCTAGCAGCTTTTTAAGGCTGAATGTCGCATGTTTGTATTATAACTAAATATGTATCTCTTTACAAGCTGTACATAGATCGGTGGTGGTGTACTGCTTAGCTCTTGGTGTAATGTTTTATTTCAATATCCCGCTTTGTGAAGATTTACTAAATAAGAACTCCTGGATGTATTCTGACGACTTTATTTGGACTTCCTGTGTTATTTCTCCCAAGGTGGAAGGGAAATAAAATTTTCCTGGAAGAGCTGTGGAGTTTCATTTGGGGTCTTTAAGAACAGTTTCCACAACCACCCCCTTTTCCTCCCATCCTCTGTAGGTTTAAACTGCCCGCCCATCCTAAACTCAGTCTGCACGGCCAGCTTTATATTTGTGGGTTGAAATTTTTACTGCACTTCATTTTTCGTTCCTCACCCCCTTGACCCTCCACAGCTCTTGTGAGGGATTTATACCAGCATCATGGTTAGGTCTTGGGAGAGGCAGAGAAATTGGTTCTCCCTTGGCAGTGCTGTTTGTACCATAAACAGTAGCCATTGCGGTGGCACAGGCGTTCTTATGATTAGGTTGTTGTGCTGCTCACTCTGTGATATGGACCTCTTGTAAAGACTGATATACCTCTCTAATCCCTTTTCACTCTGCTGCTGCTGCTGCTGAAGTCATATTTGTGTTTCTACAAAACCAATGACTAACTTCCACAGACTCTGCCCGATTTCTGTGCTGCTGCTTCCTGGGCAAGGTTGTACAATCCCTAAAATAATGATTTTTCAAGGTTTGCATGCCTTTCTGGAGAACAGGAGCTGAATGAAGATTGTATTGGACCTGCCTCTGAGTAATTCTTATAGCACTGCCAGATGTCAGCATATTAATTTTCCTGCCCAGGTAGATTTTAACTCATGCAAGTCAGCTGTATGTTTTGGAAATTATTCCAAGCTTATTTTTATCAGCTGGTCTACTGGTTATTTGAATGTGTATGGTTCATGTGCACTTCTGTAGCTTCTTGAATCTCTTTGTCCCTGATCATAGAATCATAGAACCATTAAGGTTGGAAAAGACCTCTAAGATCATCAAGTCCAACCATCAACTAACACCACCATGACTCCTAAACTAGGCCCTGGAGTGCCACGTCTATACCTTTTTTGAATGCCTTCAGGGTTGACGACTCCACCACCTCTCTGGGGAGCCTGTTCCAATGCCTGATCCTTTTGTGAACCAGCAAAAATGTGCACCTGTGTGGGCCAAATGCCCAGGTGAGCACTGAATATGTGTAAACTAGCCTTGAGTGAGCTTCAGTCATTAAGATTCTACCCCAGTACCTAATGATCATCTACATGATATGTAAATCACAGTAAAAATAGGGCCTGATATTTAAAAGGTCAGACATGCAAGTGTGCATGCAAAGATGTATGTGAATTTTCTTTAGTAACTTAATGATATTTTGCTAAGGGTCTCCTGCACAAATGATCAATTTGTTAAATTAATGGTTGGTTGACTGCAATCATGGTCATTGTGTATGCAAAGTAAATGTGTAAATATGTGTACATTTTCTGTCCATGCATTTTCTGCCAAACCTCATAGAAATCAGACTATTTTATTTCTCTCATATTCAGATTTCTATTTCTGGTCTTGAAGCAGTTTCTCCCTTGCAATTCAAGACACTTACAAAGGAGGTTATAAAATTTTAAGCAGCATAAAAAAACTATTACAATGGCATGAAATAGAATTAGAACAATTGATTGAAAAAGTTATTTTCTTATGTCTTCTACTTCACCATTAACAGCATTACTCATATTATCTCTTAAAAATGGACAAAGATTGTTATGTGTCTTTAAACAGTAGAAAAGAGATTCTGAATCTTACTTATTTTTACTTTCAATAAGCTAAGGTCTGACTGCAGATCGGTGTGTAGGTTTCACTGAACTAGCTTTCCTCCTTTGTAGGAATGCAGGTAATTGAATAAAAGCAAACTCTAAGGCATGAGCAAAGAAAGTTTAATATTTTGTAGGTTGTAATAGGACTATTTTTGTCTAAAAATCAGGGTCAAGTAAAGTTGATCTCTCAGCAACAGCATTTCTGTTAGACTACAAGTGTTTATTTTTCCCATTCCATATTTCTTTATCAGTTGGATATCATGTACATCAGAGGAAGATTGTAGAAGAATTTTTAGAGTAATATAGAATGAGCTCTAGACATTGTATATGTTCTAATGTATCTTTTGGAGAATGAATCGGATTTACATATTTGCTCAAATATTGTTTCCAGTAGTTAGCATTCCTGTAGGAATATGTCTAGACTTCTTGATGTATAGGAATTATTTGTATAGTACTTATATTTAAATACATTTGCATATTGTCAAGGCATGTCGGGTCATGCTATCTGGCATGATTTTTCATACAGTACAGCTGTGTAAACTGAAGTCAGTAAGAAACAAAGGGGATAAAGTCCTTAATTTTTTTCCCTATGTTTGCATTTTTTTAAAAAAGTTTGATTAGAACTGGAGAGGGTTTTTTCAGTGACTAGGAAATTTAAAGAAGCAAAAATTACATAATTATCTAGATTGGTCTAAGCATGAAGCAAGACACTTCATTCATGTCAAATGAAATCTTACAGGTTTACCCCTAAATAATTTTTGCAGGGTGTAGAGTATTTTAGTTAAAAACCTTGAGAAATATATGTTTTGTTTCAACACAAAGTAAATTTTTTCCCTGATTTTTTTTCTTCCACAAGTGAATGAGAAAAACATTGTTTGCCAAGCTCTAACCTGATGCTTTTCTGGTTATTGCAGAGAAACCAGATTAGAAAGTCCTCAAAAACTGCTTAACCAAATTTTATAATATGGGTTCTATTTGTTCTCTTTTTTGCCTTGCCAAAGTGTGCCACTCTACATACTTGAATGCACCCTTGCTAGCTTTGTTAATATTTACATAGCAAGAGTGATCAGATCTAATTTGAGTCAATAAACATGTAAGAGTCAAATGTATCAAAAACAACTATGGTCCACAGCATAAAATTTTGGATATCTTATTACAGAAATATCACACGAATCATAATCTTTTTTCACTTGTCCATCCAAAAAATGTTATATAATGGTGTGTATTGAGATGTAGAATTTAAATTGAATATGATTTATATCACAGAATTATAGAATTATAGAATATCTTGAGTTGTTGGAAGGGACCCGTTAAGGATCATCGAGTCCAACTCCCTGCTCCTCACAGAACTACCTAAAACTAAGAGCTGGTTTTGAGAACTATCAATTAATTCTAAGGTAAAAAAGGAAGTAGAGACAATTAACTTTACACCTCCTGAGTTACTGAATTTCATCAATCTACCTGAAAGTATCGATTTTTTTTAATTGGTAAATATGACTTCATAAATTAAATTGTTTGCCAAATTTGATATAACAACTTATGGGAAATCCACATTATCTTTTCTCTGGTTGTTGTGTCTGATATTTGATGGATATACTTGCCTACTTGTGCTCAACAACATAGGTGTCGTTTGATCCTCATCAAACTAATAAAAAACTTTTGCATATTTTGATATGATGTGGCAGTTTCACTTTCCTCTTCATCATTTTTGTTTGTGGAGCTATGAACAATTGAAGCTGCTTTGAAAAATCAAGAGATAGGAACAGATGGTGAACAGCACTGGAGAGGTTGACCAGACCACATGAAGCACAGAGCCTTGCCATATGAAGTGAAGAAATAATAAGCATCTCAATACAATCTAGTCTCTTACAGCTTGTGAAGTATGCTTAGGAGTTTAACCTGAGCAAGCTGATGAAGACAATGAAGTTCTCAGATTTGTATAACAGATGATGGAAAGGTTTGTATCATTTAAGTCAATTTCCTCCAAGCTATCTGTATTTGCTGTTTTGACCAATGCAATTATGATTGTTCTTCTATAATAAAGGTACTTGCGTATGCATCTGTCTTGATCCGTTCTGAACAATAAATCTCACTGATTTGGTCCTCACAGATGGTCTTGTTGAGGGAAAACTGGATCTTCAGGAAGTACTGCGTGATCAGTCCTCGGATGCCATTCCTTATGCATTAACGTTCACGAAAAGGATTGAACACAGTTGTGTTAAATGAAACAGGTGGTGGAGAAATCAGCATTTGGATGCATTGATGATCAAACTCATATGCTGTACATAATTCACTGAGTATATTTTATATATATAATTAGACACCATGAATAAACTTAACCTATAACTTCAGCTTCCTTTTCTTCATAGCTTCTTAGCTTTTGTCTTGTGCTATTTTCAGTATTCTTTCTGAAAAGAATATTAGTCATTTGGCTGTTATAGTTATGTTTAAAATTTTAAATTTAAGGTGTTATAATTGTTTGTTCATTGAATCTGAAAAATAATAATGCAATAATAAACATTGTCTTCATTGTCTGATGTATTTGGGAATGCCCTTATATGATATCTATTGAAAGTAACTAAACACATATGTCAAGTGCCTTTTTAGTTTTGCATTGTGCATTGTGTAGGTGAAACTGTAACTTACAACTTTTGAGTAGAATAAGATTGCCAAAGAAATTATCTGGCTCTTTTTCAGATCTTGGTGTTCACTCATGACTTAAAATTAATCCACTGCTATAATCAATTGCTTTATCAAGCTGCAAATCCTGTAATTACATACTCTAATCTAGATATGGTTTCCCAGGATGCTTCCTCCTCTTTAATTTGTTGTTTGCTGGTCTGTTCAGATATGCTTCTGCTTTGTTTTCAAAGCTTTTAACATTGTCCACCTTGATTCTTTTTTCAGATCAGTTTTCATTGGCATCTTTGTCTCTAAGGCACAGTTCCTCTTGCTGTTCATTCAACTAATCCTTGTTTACTTATGTTGTGTATATTAAATGCATAAATAAACATAATATAGTCACCCATTCTTTTTTACTGTTTCTGGATCTTTTAAGCTATGTTTCTCACCTGCCTGGTACTCAGTAGTTTAACTGGTCGCAGACATAAATATTCAAGTGTATTTCCTCTCTATCTGCAGACCACTGAATGTATATAATATTTTTCCTATGTCAGTTCATAAGTTACCTACCAAATCTTTCAGTTAATTGAAAGGAAATATAAAAAGCAGTAGTCACAGTTAAACCATTCTGAACAAGTTCCTCAAAGAAGGGCTAATATTATGAAATTATAATTAAAATTCTGTAAATTTTTGTTATTATTGTAGAACGTATGAAAGAGCTGTTTTATCTTTGCAAGGTAATAGTACAAACGTTACAGAATTATCCTTTCAGAGTTAAGGAAAAGGATTTATCAGTTCATAAACTGTGAAATGCTAAGTGTCCTTTCTTCGGTGTGAATGAAAAGGAAAAGCTATCAACTGTCAGGGTTCAGTCTACCCTCTTTGCTTTCAAGTTTTACCGCCATGTGAAAAAATTATGCTCTCAGTCCTTGGGTCTGAAAGCCAGCTATAAAGGGACAGAGCAACCCTTTCACCTTGTGTTTCCGTTCCTCCAAATCAGACTAGCTCAAAATGTCAGTGCCTCCAAAATAAGCCAGTCTGTTCCTGGTTCTTAAAAAGACATCCCATTCAAGGGATGATCGGTTGACCTGAATCCTGAAGATAAGAAAATGTTTCAGGAATTTAGGATTTAGCATTTAAGATGTATATGAAAGCCAGCCATAACAAGCCCCGGAAAATCAGTGATAATATTGGAAAATTATGCACTCATCACATAGTTTCAATGAAGACATTTTAATTCCAGATTATATTAAACAAACTGTTAAAAGACAGTTTTTCATATTCTTTCTACTTATCAATGCTAGATTGAATTATGATTGTTTTGCATATCTGAATGATGTGTTTTTTCATTTTAAATATTTGATTTATTTTTTTAATGTTGGTTTTGTGTATATATTAGATTTTCCAGAGTATATAATACCTGAGCCTGAGATGATTTGATTGTCCTACTGCCACCCTTGAAGGGCAGAAAATTTCCTGACAGAAAACTGCATTAACATGGAGTTAGGAATGTTTGCCTTACATCTATAATACGCTAAAACTGCAAGCAGAATGATATTGTGTGACACTTGTAACGATTTGGAAACGTGAGGTATCTAACTTCAAGGAGGGTTTTATGAAACATTAGTTTTGAAGCCCATCTGCACCTCAATAAGAGAAAACGCCACACTACAGCAGCTCGTTGCACTGTGTTATGAGATGCTTTGCACCTCCAGAGGACTGCAAAATAACGCCAGTGCATGGTGACCGACTTTTTTTAATTTACAGTTGTGTCACCGTCTCTGAGCATCATCACTTTGTCAAAAGGGATCTGATGGAGGAAACGCAGTCCTTGAGTCCAGGTACCTCAGTCCTCTAAGGGCTGTTCTTGCACTTTGCGAGGTGGCACCACGCCAGCCAGACTGGAGCTGGGGTAGTAGAACCCTGCAGAACCCTGCCCCTGGTCCTCCCGGACCCCTGCAGCACAACACAAGCCTTCTTCAAACTGTTCATGTACCACAATGGAGAGAGTGGTTGGAAGAACGTTTCTGTGGGAGAGGCATGAATGAGGTTGTCTTTGACACCGTGTGGCTCTACTTAAACCACCTGAGCTCCTGACTTGAACTGCTGTAGTGTATCTGGTCTTGATATCATCATTTTTAATAACTTCATTTACTTGAGGTCTAATTTCTTCATATACAGTCTCTAAGATTTCAGTTAATACAAATATACAGTTATAACTGCATTGTTACAATAATTAGGGCTCTGCTGGCATATGCTGGTTTTAATTGTATACATTTCAATACATTATTGCTACACTGTTTTGATCTTTTCTACCTCCATGTCTTTTTTCATGACACTTGTAGGAAGTTAATAGCTTTGGCACATTTACCGCTGCATCAAATTTTGTTGAACTTGATCTCTGAGTTCAAATTTGTTGCTAACAGACAAAAAGTGATATTATATATGACAGTGTAAGTTTGCCTCCTGTAGGAAGCCAAACTAAAAATCTATATTGAAAATACATTCAGGTTGTAAAAAGAGGTGCTCTGAGCAAGGACACTGTGGTACTAAGGTTGTTGGGGAACCAACAGAAGAAGCTGGATGTTTTCTTCAGTCATTCAAATCTGACCTTCTCTTAATGTAATAATAGGATGATGAAAAGTAGATGCCTCACCAAAAGCGAGTCTTTCAAAGGGATAATGTTATAAGAAAAGCCTTTTCAAATACAGTTCTGTATCATTCCTGTTAATACTTTTCCATAACTAACATTCTCAAATGTGTAGAAAGATTCTGAAATATGATTATATTTTCCTGCAATTATTGTCTCTCTAATATCAATATATTAATTAAAAATTCCATCTTTTGGGAAGAAAATATACATATTCGACAATATATGTGTTTGTGGTAATTTATTTTATTCTTTGGTGGATAATTTCCATCTGCATTTTAGCAAAGCCCACAACATCAACTGCATAGTCAGAGATCATGTATTTAGTCACCTGTATTCAATAGATTGTTCTATTTTTGCTAAATCTTAAGTGAAAATGGGGAAGCGTAAAATGAAAAATACTGCTTTCTTTTCACTTTTTGCCTTGCATGGATTTCACCCCCTTTGAAGAGGCCAAATCTTCCCCAGGGAGACTTGGAGAATAGCATGAGAAATGCTATTTATTAGCTGCAGCCTTCTGTCTTTTACATATGGTGTAGAAAAAAAAAAAATTGTATTTATAACAGTTTTAGGAAAGACTTTAACTAGAAATTAACCTGTTAGCTGCAGAATGGATTTTTCTGTTTCACTGTAAATGTATAAGTTACATTGAAATTGGTTTTATTTTGACAGAGCATTTCTTCCAGTGTTAGACCAGATCCCCAGCCACAAACACTTGCCCATATTTGATTTCACATACATTAGTCCCATGCCTTTGAGACCACCTGCATGCTTAAACTTAAGCATATGCGTAATTGTTTGCACTTTTGGGTCTAAGTGATCTTTTGAAAATAGTTTAATTTTAAAATAGTCCTGCATTTTGGTTTGCCTTTGATTAATGTTTCAGTGGGTCCAAAGACTGCAAAATACGAAGCAGAGAAATAAGATGTTGGGATGAAACTTTGCAGCTGCAGTACAGTTATACTCATTGTATTTAGTCTTTGTTGCAAGTTTCTCTACTGTTGTTGAATGCTGTTTCCTGGAGGAAATTTTAAAGGAAATTAAGCCTGTAGCCAAGAAAAGGGAAGATATGTTCTTTCAGAACTTCCAGGATTGTCGGAGGACATCTGGGGACACTGTGAAGCACTATCTAGTCACTCCTATATCAAAAGGTACCTACAGGAGGCTTTGACTTCTAGCAAAAGCTCTGTCAGCTCTAAGGAGCTCTGTCAGCTGTCCCTGACCACAGCGGGTTTGGGGCTTTTGTTCCAGCTGCCTTCTGATTAGGGAAGGTGGAGCATGCTTGCAGCAGGTGCTGGGTAGTGGCCAGTATAAGAGCCAGGACTTGAGCACAGCTCCCAGCACACAGCTAACAGATGCAGGAGTGTGTACAGGAGGGGACTAGAAACTGCTCCTGTACTCACTGGTGGTGATGCACCACAGGGCAGGGTCCCCAGCACCCATGGGAGTGACTACTCTGGCACAGTAGAGGCCTTGGTGCAGACTGAGATCTGAAGGGAGGATGCAGCCCTGCAGGTCTGGAGCTGTGGGGATGTTTGATCCTTTTGGCTGGGCTGAGGAGATGGGCTCCTTGCCTGTAGGAGATGTGTGCTGTGGGGGGTCTGTGTTGCCAAGTATAGAGCTGCAGGAGGTCAGCACCCTCTGTAGCAGTGGGAATGCTGAAGAAGAGATTGACTGGATCCTCTATGAGATCCTGCAGGTTCAAAAGCTTAACTGATGTACTGAAGCAGGAGTAGGCAGAGCTTGTGCTTATGTTGGGAAATGGAGACACCCCTGATGGTGAAGGCTGGAAGCTTGTGACTTCTGGCAGTGGAGGACAGTTCCTGTCTGCCTGTGGATCTGTGTCTACAGAGCAGATTCAGTCCCCTGGTTGCACATGAGGGGCTGGGTGCTGTATGGCATCAGGAGGAAGTGGTGAGGGTAGTTGTGGGTGATTCCCTCCTGTGCAGGTTGGAGGCCCACATTGGCTGACTTGATGTGCTGGGAAGTTTGCTACTTGCTCCGGACTCAGATCCAGGATGTTGTGGAGAGACTGCAGAGGCTTGTCTGACCCTTGGACTGTTACCCCCTGCTGATCTTCCATGTGGGCACCAGTGACGCTGCTAGAAGAGACCTGGAGTGTATAAAGCATGACTACATGGCTCTAGGGTGATTTTCAAGGACATGGGGGCCCACATGGTCTCTCCTTGATCCTGTTGGTGAGGGGCAAGGGCTTCAGATCTTGCAAGGTGACAACTGACTGCACAGCTGCTGTTGACAACAGATATCTGGGATTTATGACCATGGGACCATCTTTGAGGATTAAGGACTGCTAGGAAGTGACAGGACTGATAAACTTGGATAGGTCATGGTTACTCGGGGAGGTTTCTGGTGACTCAGAGAAAGTAAGTGTCACTCATTCAAGATAGGCAACTGGGACCTACAAGCTAGTCAGCCTCACTTGACCTCTGGGAAGCTGATGGAGCACATAATCCTGGAAACCGTTCCCAAGCATATGAAAGACAGGAAGGTGATTGGGAGTAGTGAGCATGGATTTATGGAGGGCAAATCATGCTTAACCAACCTGATAGCCTTCTGTGATGAGGTGACAGGCTTGATGGATGAGGGAAGAGTAGTGGATTTTTTTTTTTTATCTTGACTTCAGCTAGACCTTTAACATCCTCATAGACAAACTGATGAAGTACAGGCTAGATAAATGGACAGTGTTTCTATGTACTTAGTTCAGGTAAATACGAGCAAGTAGAAATACTGTGATACCGAGACAATATTGAAATTGTATGAGTGGAACCTGGATTTTCAGTGATCCTTCTGCACCATCTTGTATGGCTGGATTTGCTTTAATGTTAGAAATTGTGGGAATACAAATGGATCCTGTAGTATTTTATGCTCTTTCCTTTGGATTGACCTATTCTCCAAGATATTCACTGCTCTAAGCTGTGCCTGAGGAATAGTGCTGATTTCAGTCCTTATACAGGGTCAAGTATGGAGCAGAATTCTGCCCTTGCCTGAAGACATGCACATGGTGACATGTGACAGCTTTGCCTACCTTATTTGTGCTCTGCATCCTAATTTTTTTCTGATGTACTGACACTAGCCTTGACACTTCTGACTGTATCCTATTAATACATGACTAGCAGACACATATTTCATCTTAATGGTCAGCTGTGGATTTATGGTTTGGCAGACGTAGAGATCCTCAGGTTATCTGGAGACAACTCATAGCCGTATTCCAAGAAATGTGGGGTTTTTCGGTCATAAAGGATTATCACTGCATCACATTCTCATTGCTGGAGATATGGTGTCATTTTGGAAGCCTTTGGAGTATATCTCCAAGGAGGATAGCAATTTTAACTTCTCTTCAAAAATAAGGGAGTTTTCCATTATTATTAGTCTTTTATTGAAATTAGGTTGACATTCACATTAGCGATGCTCAAAACACTTATGTTGTTGATGTGATGAATTCAGTCAAAGTATTTCAGCACAGAAACTACTAATTTACCCTGTAAACTCTACCTTTAGCTTGTCTTTCTATCTGTTACCATTGAAAGCTGAAAACTACAGAGTTCTGTGGTTCGGAATTACAAAATACATTTCCTTTTTGGCCTGGTGTTGTTCATTTAAATGAAGCCATCATCAGCTGCAGTAGGGAACTTTGCCTTTTGCAACATATTGACAGAGGCCAGCAAAGATAAATATTTTTGGGTGTCACAAAACATAGATCTTTCTTGTCACATAATTTGCCATGTCCGTAGTCGTTTTATCTGAAGGAACAAAGGCAGGTAAGAAAACTGTTGTAGCCTGCTTGCTGAATTCTTTAGAGAACATGGAGTCTCAGGTGGCCTCATGAAATCTCTTGAATGTGCGAACTGCAAGATCTCCAGCAATTCCTCTCTCAGTTGGGCTGGACAGAGCTGTGATACCAGTTTTGATGGTGGTGCCTGAAGGGTTTGTGATTTTCCTGAGGTTTCTTTTCCCCCCCCTGTTTTTTATCAACTTGTTACTTGAAATCATAAAAGGTATCATTGTTGGCAAGTACGGATTACAGAATTTACTGTTACTTTACTTAATAAAAGTAAGCAAAGGCTGTTTTCTCAGAAATATTCTGATAAGTTGAATGCTATTTAGCTGACTTGAGTCAATTGTCCTCTTGCTTGCATTTAAGTCTCGGTGCCTGAGAGTGTACTGGATTTTCAAAATTAGGCCTATCTTTGGATTCTACTCTTTTTGGGGTCACAAATGATTTTGTAGTGCTCTTGATTGGGTTTAATGAATCATTTTAGTGATTTGGTTCCCTGTGTTTTTAATATGACTAACAACAAAGTTGTTTTGGCAACATAGAGAGGTTGATTGCTGGTGTTCCAGGGTCCGCTTACTAGTCAGTTGATAATGATGGATAATTTAATCAGCAGCTGTGAAGTGTCCTACCCACTTGTGGATTTTGATTTACAATAGGTGGTATCAGCAATGATATTTACATGAGTTCCAGTTCTGAATTTATTGTTGTGGAAGAGACTGAAATCTTCCCTATATTGAGCCGCCTTTAATACAAGCTTCAAAGTATAGTCCAATTCCTTTCAGTTGCCATTGTGCATCTGCAATATTCAGAAGAAATAACAGACTGACTGTCCCGTTTGGTTTACACTGTTAATGCCAGGCTGGACCACAGAATGATTTGCTTGCATTTGAATCACTATCAACTTTGTGTGTATGTGTGTGGAGAAATCTAGCTCCAGCTTGCACATTTGGTGAAAGCAGCAGGACTTCTTTCAACCAAATCTGTGCTCTGCCTTTCTTCTGCCTCTGCATAGGATTCCTCACTTAAGCCTGCTTTTAGGCTGGTCACTTGTCAGTCCAAAAGGACCCAGATTTGTGCTTGAACTGCTTGTCTGGTACTAATCTTGAGCTTAGTGCCCTTGTGAGCAAACCTCAAAACTGGGGGGTGGTCTCGCACAGAGAAGCAGCCAGAAAGTTTGATGCCCTAGCCAGGCTTTGAAGATTTCTTTGATCTCTCCAACATGCCCTTCATGCTTTTGTAGCATTCCCAAATCCCTCTAGTGACTTTGGACCTGATTTTTTTTTTTTCTTCTCCCTTTTTACAGACAGTTTCTTCCTTTCCTCCAAAAGCAACCAGCTTTGATCATCTGGTCACAAAATTGCTCCCTGCCTCTGTTGGAGGCAAGATGTTCAGGGATTTCCTGTTTTTCCCTCTGGAGAAAACGTCAGAGGGTAGATGTTCTGTAGTAACCAAAGATGGCAGTTAACCTGAAGGTCTCCAGCAACCCTGAAAGCCAGCATGCCAGCTGCCACAATGATGTGTAGCCTTTGGTCATACTTTATTTATATTCTTCTTTAATTGGTTTTTGAGTCCATATAGTTTTGGAAAGACTGAAATTTATCATTCTGAGTCACGGCGGGGAATGTCTTGCTGGGTGGGTGATTGGACTAATTTTAGACTCTGTCACTTGGGTATATTTAGAAACAATTTCAGGGCTGAATTCTGTGACTTATTGTATGGAATATAACAGCCAAAGGATCATTCAGTGGCCTTTATTAATCAGAATGTCGAACTAGATTATCTAAGAATTCCTTCTGGATTTAAAATGAAAGGAGTAACCTCTAGTCCTATAAAAATGTAAAAGCTTTTTTTTTGGACGCATCTTAAACCATTCTGTTTCAGTCCATGCTTTGGCAATGCCACTGCAGTGGAAGATGCTGGTGTAGTCTCAGTGAGAGCAAAATTTGACCTTCCATTCATTGCTTTATAACTTGATTGCAATTCAGTCTCCACCTTTGTGTATGGTCTCTGTCACATCTAATGCATTAATGCTGCATGTGTTACATTGGTCTTCTAGAAGTCAAACAATTCTTGTTAAATTTAAGTTAACCTCTTGCAGCAGTGCTCACTTTATATCAACAGGGCAGAGGATTTAATAAGAAATTCTGGCACTTTGACTAATGTAGTTTTTTATTTCTTTCCACTAATTTAATGAAGACAACCATTGTAGCCTTTTAGAAAACATGCTCAGCCTTAGGCTACCTTAAAGGTATGAGTAGACTGTCAAGTATGAAACCATAAGGGGGAAAAGAGTGCAAAAGGCTTGCAAATCAGGAAGACTGGACAGTGCTTTGAATAAGTATCCAGAATATCTGCAACAAAGACAAGGATGGGCAACAGAAAAGATCAGTGTTCACTCAAAGTTGTGTCCAGCTTGAATGGTTGGAACTGGGATTCCAGAAAGGTCTGTCATAGCTGGAGAAGATAGCCATTTGAAGCAGACAGAGAAGTGTGTAAGCCCAGTTTCCTACCCAGCACCTACAGTCATGGCTGTTGATGACAGTTCATTTAGACAGGTTCCTTTGAATTTCAGCAGTCCTTTGCCTAGCAAAAGTCAAATGAATGAAGGAGTGGGAAGTAATGCTAGTGGTCTAACAGTAATGAATAACAGTCTGCCAAATGTACATATACGTATATGGAACAGATGTTAAGTGACAAAGTTTCTTTAAATGTCCAAAGTCCTCTGAAGTAGTGGCTCAGGTGGCAAGATGAAATTTTTAAGTCTTACTGCGAGGGGTTTTTTTTATAGAAACAATGACTCTCAAGTTCAACAGCTTAAAGACCCCAAATAACAAGGGAGCTTGTTATCTGATTTCATTGGTAACACTTCTGCTGGCTACCTACAGTGTCCTAGTGTGTTCTGGATGGAGGCATAACTCTAGATTACCTATTTCTTTCTAATAAATAGACCCTCATGCAGAGATGATACTGCATTAATGAGATACTGTTGAATCTCTTATGGCTGTACTATAAGTAGTTCTGGGAACTTGTCAGGGCATCATAACCTGGACACTGTCACCTGGAGAATTCGCCTGCCCTGTCCTTCCTCCAACTCATGTCCCTGTCCCTTTCTTTGTGAGGATGCTGATGTTTGTGTCCAAGGGATCAGTGAGTTGGTTCAGGTTAAAATTAACTTTTTTTTTGTCCAGGTCCAATTCAACTAAGATTCACTCCTTGGTCACAGCACAGATTCACAAATGCTTGTGCCACCACAGAAGAGAAGGGCGTGTAAGGTGGGAGAACCCTAGGAGAGGAGTTGATGCCATATCCGTTGCAGGGATGTTGCAGGCCTTGTGCCCTCCAGGCATCCCTCTCATGTAAATGTCAAGCCACTAATGGCTGGAGCAAGTGCTTTACTGGGCTGGCTTGTGTCTATGTGACCACAGACTTGTCCAGATTCCATATAGGAAGAGGAATGCTTTTCTGCCCTTTCAACAGGATTTCTCACAGAACTTTGTCTTATAACCTCAAGTGAGGGAATTCACACTGCCTAGCTCTGAAGGCTCTGAATATCACCCAAGTGTCTACAGCCTAAAAGGTATGATGTCTTATGTCTCAAAGACCATTCACGTTAAAAATAATATGAAGGGGCAACAACATTTCAAACATGATAAAACAGGTGGTCACAAAATAATTGTTATTGTAATGCTTCCGAACATCAGAACATATTCATTGAACTATATTCAACTTTAGTTTAGACATTTTCTGACTGTGGGTTTTAACTATGCATCCAGCAGTGGAGTGCTCTACAGCACCTGGTATGCTCCAGTATGACTCATTAGTGTAGAAAAATACCCAGGAGAAAGGATCAAATTGGGTTTTATTCTAATGTCTATTTGCATTTTCCTGGAATGGAAATGAATACTTGAGGATTCACTGCCTTCATTGTAATAAATCATTTTTCATTACAACTTATACTGTCAAGAAATTGGTGTTATTGATTTCTGGGTATTGTCTCCAACAGCAGGTCATATGGAATGTATTTTAAATAATAGGATTTTAATTATTTATCCCTGAAAAACTAAAACAAATATTAAATATTATGCTAACTTTTTATGAAAATCTCTTAATTTCTAATTGTCTGTGCAATTATAGAATAGAAATGGAAAAAAAAAACCCTGTCAATATAAAAACTTTTTTCCAGAGCTTTTGTTATTCATTCACAGTGCAGTAGTTCTTAAGCTGAATTATTGCATATAGCTTTCGGATAACTCTGGGTTTTTATCAACAGTATCTGTTTATAACCTGGCTTTTTATTGTGCCTTGAAATTCTGAGCACATACAGGTCCTTTTGCAACATAAGACTTCGTAACAATGCATTTGACAGTAGAGTACTTCTATTCATATTACAGTTCTCATGGTCTAGGATCTGTCTGAAGCGATAGTAGAAAACTCCTTTTAGAGAGTAAGAAATTGTTGATCATACTACTGACAGCTGAAGTCAACCAGCTACAACAAAAAACAAGTTACCATGTCAGTTTGCAATGAGATTTCTTATGTGACAAGATTGCTCGGGTGCATAGGAGATTCCCTGTAAAGCCATGAATGTTTGCATTTTAAAATGAAACCATGATTAGAAATGCTCTTTAAAGTTAGCAATAACATTTGTTTCTAGGTGGGCTTTGTCTGATATATCAGGCTTTTGCTGTGAAATCTTAGATATTTTAACACAGTGATTTGACAGGCATGAAGCCGTAGTCCACAGGAAATGACTAAATGGCCCAAACCTTGAAAAACAAGGCATTATGTACCCTAATGACTACAACATTTTGAGGTAGAGCTAATGAAATGAAAATGATTGCTCAAACTTTTTCCTTTCTGAATTAAATGTATCTGAAGAATGGCCTTAAGCCATAGATCATCTTAGAATAGGTTGACTTGAATAACCAAAATATTTTAAAATGCCATTTATTTCTCTTAAACTCTAAGAATTTCTGGCTATAAGGTTAAATTTTCCAACACAGAAAGACATAAGCTATTCATGAAGTATCAAAAGGAAAATAAGTGGTGGTGTACATGGTAATTTATAATAGAATCAACCCTTCAAACTTGCATATGCAAGAGGAATGAAAAAGTTTCCCATTAAAAGAGTATGTATAAGCAAATATATACAATTAACCATACTCCGGATCTAGTTAAGAAAACCATGTAGGCCCATGTTTATCTTTAAAAGGTGTTTAATCTCATAGTTACTTAGCAGAGCACATAAATGTACTTAAATGTATGTTTGTAGGTAGTTTTTTCCTGTGCAGACTCAAAAACTGTCCTGGAGTGCAGTTTCTAGGGAACAATTGGACCTTTAAAGATCATCTGGTCCAACCCCCAGCCATAAGCAGGGACATCTTTCACTAGATCGGGTTACTCAAAATCCGATCTAGCCTGACCTTGAACACTTGCAGGGATGGGGCATCTACGGCTTCTCTGAGCAACCTGCTCTGGTGTCTCCCCACCCTCATAGTAAAGAATTTCTTCCTTATGTCCAATCTAAATCTATCATAGAATCATAGAATCATTAAGGTTGGAAAAGACCTCTAAGATCATCAAGTCCAACCATCAACTAACACCACCATGACTCCTAAACTAGGCCCTGGAGTGCCACGTCTATACGTCTTTTGAACGCCTCCAGGGTTACCTTCTTGCAGTTCAAAACCGTTACCCCTTGTCACAGCTTTTTTTCTGCTTTGTTTTCTTCTGGCTGATCTTAAAAAAGACTCTAGGAATGAAAGAGTATACGATCTGTTCTTGCTTGCATGTGCTTTCCTTCTGTACAAGTTCCCCAGACCTCAAGGACTTATCTTTTCCAAGTCCAGGCTCAAATCCCTGGCTGCTTTTGAGGGGGATTTTAAACCTTGCAGGTTTCAATCACCTGGATCAAAGTTGGACAAATCTAGTCTCGGTTACAACGTGATTATGTTATAGTCTTAAGCTATTCCCATTTGAATGGATAATCATTAATATTTAACAGACTTCCCTTATCCCAGCCCTTGCAGATACGTGACACTGAGTGGACTGTGACTGACATGTGCAATGAGGCACTAAGTGACACAATTTCTTTGTGAGAACAACTAAAATTCAGAAGGTGTACAAAGAAAATGTTGTAAATTTTGATAGAAAGCAGAGACTTAGTATTTCAGCCAAATGATTTCTAATAATAGGAAGAAAAACCATGAAAATTAGGTCAAATGAAACAAGTCTTACAGCTTTTTTTCAGTGTAACTACTAATGAGAAATTAGAGAAGGCATAAGATGTAGTATATTTTAAATTTCAATTAAGAAGCCAATACTTTGGCACATAGGATTAAAATAATTGGTTAAATGACAACTAGGAAAAAAAATATCCCAGGACCAAATGGATTAATAAAAAGAATCCCACACATGGAACAGTTATTTGTGTTATGGTATTGCTAAATGCTTGAGTCCTGAGTTAGTGCTGAACACTGTACAAAATAATGAACAAAAATAGTTCAAGACCCCAAATATTTACACCTGGTAGTTTCCAAGGTGTCCCAGCCGCCATTATTCCATGCGACTGATGCCTTACTGCATACCTCCTTTTTACCACAGTTCTCTGGTTGTTAAGCTACTTGTGGAAATACAGCAACATCACATGTAAACGTATTTATGTATATTTGTATGCGTGTACATGTGTAACAGAATATTTCTGGTGGCTGAAAGCAAAAAAAATTTTGAGGACAAAGAAAATATGGAGAATAAAAGGAGAGCAACTGATGAGATGGGGGAATTTGAAACAGAGAAGCTAAATGAAGGTGCATTGGTTAGTACTTAAAAACATATAAATTTTACTCAGAAGACATGAGTTTTACTTGCTACCAGCAGCTTTGTGCAAACCAAGTCTCCTTGTACTTCTGTTTGCCAATTTGTAAATTGGAAATACTTTGTGACCACTTTGGTACAGTCCTTTGAAATACACTGATTAAAAAAAAAAGTTCATAATGTCTTGTTCATAAAAAACATTTCTCCATAAGAACAAATTAAATGACAGAGCATAAGGCCTATAGGAAGATGGCTAATGAATTAGGTGGGTAGGAGTAGAGAACTGGTACTAGAGACACATGGAGAACAAGATCATAAAACAGGCAAGAGAAGAGAGAAAACGAGGAAAATAAAAGAAAGTGAGATAAGAAAAACTGGGAAATAGAAACAGATGAAAGATACAGAAGAGGAGATTGAACAAGGAAAACAAAGGAAGGAGTACGGAAAGGTCAAAATACATCTTCCTAGCTGGTTTATTTTATTTAGACTACTCATATTTTTTCCCATCTGCCTTCCTGGGCTGCTTTCAGGAAGCGATTTATTGTACAGTCTTGTATTTCCAATAGTTTTTTCTTTTTACTCTCCCAGTAGCAAAGCTTCTAAAAATGCTTCACCTCTAAAGATCCAGTGTACTAAAGGCTGGCCTTGTCCTCTGAAACATGCCATGAGATCGGGACTGAGTAGTGCTGTAGAGAAATGCTCACCCCTGTGGCCTCCTTGAGGCATGTTAGCTTGTAAAATTTGCATATAACACAATCTGCAGGAATTTCATGTTCTTCTATAATAGTAGTAGGGTTTTCAAGAAAAATAAAACATTAAATGAAGTGAAAATTATTTTGTTATTTCCCATGAAAATGTTGGGTCATTAAAAATTATTTCGCATTAGTAAAAAATTCTCTTCGCAATTTCACCAGTTAAAGCTTTGTGTTGGGTTGCACAGGCTTTACCCTGTGGCATTTACACTCTCTTAAATATGTAGAGATGTCTCACCCTCAACCTCCCACTGTTGCTGTCACTTAGCCTTTGTAAGGTTAGCAAGTCCAGCCTTTCTTCATAAACTAATCCTGCTAGCTCTGTAAGGTCTGCTGGACACTTTTTATCAACAACTTTCTTGGAAGGGTATATTAATTCCCAGCCTTGTGGTTTCACCTTCCGTGCCTCAATGGCTCTCTTTGCGTTAACAACGTATTTCAAATTTAAATCTGAATCAATTGGATCCTGTTTGATCTGTGTATTGCATGGTTGCCTTTACATTGTCACTGTCCCCTGTACCTGCCCTTTTCCATTTTCTCCATGAAGTCTTTAACTTTTTTCTTTCATCAGAATAGGCTTTTTCAAATCTCTACTCTTGAAAATAGAGAATTTTTTTCAATACTACTACTGTTTCCCCTATCCTATTTGGCCTCTCATCTCTAGAGGTCTTTTTCCTGAATCCCAATTTTTGTTAGTCAGCCACAAGGCACTCAAGGCTTCCCTCTTTGCATCACATATATATATTTTCTCATTTATCTTGGACTTAAATATTGAAATTCCAGTAAATTGCAGTCCTATATTTAATCTGCTGCTTTTAATTTGTGCGTGGAAAGCCAGGCTAGCATATAGTGTGTCAGGCAATGTGTCATCCATTCTCATTTTGTAGTTCATTAAGGTTCTCCGTTGTCCTTTAGATATGCTGCTGCCAGATCTTTTCATCGGACACAAATGTCAAATTCACCTGTCTCTCCCTATTGAATCATCAATGTGTTTTCATTGCAAATTTTTGAATCCCATGTATGTTAAGCAGCCAGACCAACTGGTAAGCCAGTAAGTCTCTTAGAAAGGGTCTAATTCTGCAAAGGAACTGAGCATTATTAGACTGTACTGGAGGTACTGGGAACTATGGATCTCAGGACCTCTGGGCCTATGTTCAGTATCCTGCAAGATCATCTAAATATTTCAAGATTTCTCATGAAAAATGCAACCTATCAAGTGTTGTAGGATGTTGGTATGAGCTTCTAAACTGCTTTTGATCAGCTGGATCAAATTTTCTACAACATATTTTACTTAGTTGGAACACTGTTAATAGATCAGAACTCCACAGCATGAGGCACAGCACAAACCCAGAGCAAAGCCAGAGGCAAGAGATGAAGCTGTGCAGCATGAGAAACAGCAGCCCTGGTGTGACAACGGCCTGGTCACTGTTGGCATTTGGTGGCATCCTGTCAAAGGAGAGTGGTTGCTGTGCTGCTTTGAGGAAACGTGTGGGTCCATCAGCCTCATGCAGCACGCGGCAGGTTGTCCGGCTGCTGCACGGTGACAGTTGGCCTCTCCATACCGAGTGACAGATGACCAAGTAGCATGTGTTTATTGTGGTAGAGACAGAGGAGGTTATGGAGCCATACAGAGGCCTTACATTTTTCCATGATAATGGAGAAAAGAGTTACGTGAGGATGGGAGGGAGCACTAAGAAGTCAGCTCCAGCCTTGCGAGTTTTAATTGTCAGCCAGGCAGTCAGAAAGAAATACCAGGGAGGGTCTGCCTTGGACAGATACAGACTTGTCTCATATAGAAAGCTGGCTGTGTGAATTGTCTGCCAAGAAATCAACTTAATGCACTTAATTTCACAGTGAATACACGAAGTAGAGCAAGAAAAGCATGCATCTGCTTCCTTCCTTCCATGTAGCATTATTCAGATTCTCAAGAACTTTGATGTAACACCATATTGAATAAATGATTGTCAGTTTTTTCCTCAAATTATTTGGCTGGTATTAAGGGCCCATGGTATGTGTCCATGGCACAATATCATGCCCTGTGAGGTGTGGGAAGCAGCTGTCAATGAATGAGGCTGAGTGCTGGAATGAGCTCGCTGCTCTGTGCGGCTGGTGAGGCTTTGTTGAGGACAGCAGTCAAGTGGCCCTTCTGCCTCTGCAGAGCCAGCTGTGTATCTTTACAGCACTGTATTGCTGTCAACTCCAACACAACCCTGCATATTTGTGAAAGCAGAGGTGGGCCAAGAAGTGGCTCAAAAAAGGAAAAGTAGACCAAGTCTAGTCAATGCCTTTGCTGCACCTATGTGAAAGTGAGCAATCACACATGAACCTCTCAGGCAAGTGAAAACATCGGTGGGACAGTTTTGGGTTATGTGATGTTTCTTTGTACAGGCTGACACTGGGGAAAAAAAAAAATCATATTTTCTTACACGTAGTTGACATCCTTTCTAAGTAATGTTGCTGTTGCTCACAATCATGCACATAGGGAGAAAATCTCAACAGAAGTACAAAATCCATACAACAAAGGGAAAACTAAACTATTGAGTTTTCGTCAGGCAAAATACTTCTGAAGGATACTTGATGCAAATAAGATACAACTCTGTCACAGGCAACTATTTTCTTTTTGTCATAATGTTTTGCTGCTAGAAGACCATGAAAACAGATGAGCTGTAAGACTTATGTCAAAAAAAAAAAAAAAGATGTACCCAAAATTTCTTTAGGACCTTGCTGATTTAGATGGCTGGATCAAAGAGCTTTTATTTGTCTTTCCAAGATCTGTTTCCTCGAAAGTCCAGATGTGAGAAAGTGTGCATGTTACCACACATATAAAAATGTGACTGATATTCTTGCATAACAATATCTTGGCAGCCAGTGGGATATTATCCAGTCACTTACCCATTGCCCTTTACAAATGCTGCAGGAAATTCCAGCTTTTTTTCCCTGGTTCACCTAGAAATATAGGTTTGTATCTGAAACCTATAATCATGTTATGGTTCCCTGTTTGCAAATGTTTCAAATTGGGGGGAAAAAAAGCATGATCAGAGATTTGCATTTTCTAAGGGCACCTTTTCTGTTCCAGACCTGTAGTTGTTCATCATTCCTAATTATAGATTGTAAATTATAGGCAGTTATTCATATTTTATTCATAAAAATCACATGTTCTGTTCAATTGAAATGTACGTTTTTGGGAGTGTAACACCAAATCTATAAATGAATGTTAATTTTGCATACTGAATAACTTGGTTTTCTTATTGAGATTTTGGTTCTCCTCACAAAATATTCATGTAGTCTATACTGAAGCTTCTACTTCTACCAACTGTGTAGAAGATTTGGAAGATATATTCCTTGAAAGAAGGGCCGTACCCTAAATTCCTATGTTTTGAGCTGTATATAGGACCAGAGAAGTTTTTTTCTAAAGCTTCACTTGACATTGCAGCAGTTTGAGACTTCTGATGGCTCTTCAGATCAACAAGATATAGGTTTAAAAAAAAATCCATTTCAGAGCAACAAGATTACCCTGAAAATTTGCTTCAGGTTTAGAGCTGCAGCTTTCCCTTTGATCTGTTCTAAGTATCTGAGACTTGGTGTATGAGGGAACACAGATGCTGCTTGAATATTTTTGAAGTGAAATGCTTAGTGGATTAGGAAACAAACCAAGTTGTGGCACCAAAATTGACAGCGTAATATACATTTAAATAAACCGTGAGCTAAATTCAACAGAAAGAGACAACATTTATCAAGTTGCTTTTTATTAAATTGGGCTAGTTTAAAAAAATGATACATCACATAATTTTCATCAAGGAGTAGTGAGGGAAAAGGCACTTGTCTTTCCCAGGAAAGTAGCTGTTAATTATTGTGCCTCTTTATAGTATGTTTATAAAATGTACTCTGGGCAAATGCAAGCTCTCTTTGAGCTGACCTGAAGTTGTGCAATTGCCAAGATTAATGTAATAATTACTGCCAGGAGAGTTTATCTCAGTTTATTAACTTGAGTTTGGAGTCACACTACAGTGGTTGCATGGGCTTTTTCTTTTGGCTCACGACAAATTCAGATAAGGTAGTGACCTGCTTGGTGGACAGTGACGTCGGATGTTCTACCTTGGCAGTATGCGTATGCACCAAGAAACATTTAAAATCTCGGAAATAATAACATGTGCTGCAGAAAAACAGAATCAGCTTTCATTGCTGCCATGCCTGAATGCAGTGTTTACATGATTGTAATGCTAAAATAAACATAATATGGCGAACATATAAAACCATAAGAGGACATGATCCTAAATGTAACCTCCCCTTTTCAAGGGCATTAGATGTCTTTACAGGTAGCAGTGTGAGAGTAGCTAGGGGGGGTGAAATAAAGCAAGCCTCTGCTTAAGCCCTGAGACTGTGCTGCTCCAGCACTGAACACCAGCTTTGCGGGCACAGAGAGGTACCTACCGTGTGCAGGAGATGTTGGACATCATCCTGCAGGAAGGAGATGACCGCTGGGCTGGGGGTGTGATACAAAAGCCCTCGCTGGCTTCACAATGCTCTGCTGACCGAGTAGTGCTGCCTGAATACTGTAAGAAGCGAAGGTGAAACCTGACGTGACCCTTTTTATGTATTTGCAGATATGGCTTACACAAACGTAGAGAAATTAGGCTTTTTGAAAATCCTCACTTCTTGAAAACTTACTGTATTGGTTACACTGTATTGATGATTATGGTGTCTCTAACAAGTTAATACAAATTATTAGATGTATGCTTTGACACTGCATATTGTAAAGCCCAGCTTTTAGGAAATCAGGATCAGATGTGGTTTAGGTCAAAGTTTTGACCGGGTCATGAGGAAAAGCATCGTAATTCTCCGAATGACTATCTGGAAGTTGCCACCCAGATTTGCCATATCTAACATTGTCATAGGAGATTGATAGAATAAAAGGGTTTAGGTAATAAATGTTATAAAGATATTGGTCTAATTGTACTAGTAATTGGTGCTGATTTATTTATTAAATTTACTTATTATTTATTATTAATTAAATTTATTAAATGCAGTAGCACAATGGTAAAAAAAATAATTATGATTGTTTTCATTCACGTGATCTCATTTCCTTTCTTTAATGCTGGGGACTAGAGAATGATATGGTGAGTCTCACAATTAAACCAGCCCAAAAATTATGGCAGAATTTTATCTAGTTTTAGCTTAGACTTTTTTCATTTTTTGAAGCCTTGAGTCCGCCACCACTGAGAATACACTATAATATGTAACATTCTGCCGTTATTTGCTATGGCCTGTCTCTGACAGCCAAAATTCCTTGTTCGTGTGTCTGTAACGCTGAAATGTTAGCTTAGATGTGTTTTTCTTCTGCCTTATGTGCCTTGAATAATAAAAATATTGGTATTAATATACTGGCCTCACTAAAAGTGCCATCCCTTTCAGCTGACTAAAATGAGTCACTGAATTTTCTTTTATACACTGGACATCATATAGCTCTAGAGATCAGTTTGTATGACAAATTAGCTGTCATTCAAGTAAAAATAAATCTTGCCAGAAATACCTTCCATGCTCTTGTCCATGTTGACAAATAATATGACAGAGATGACAGGTAATGTGGGTTCCCATTAGATTTTAATGACGTAGTTGTATCTTATCTTTGGACTTTCCTGGGTAATTTTATCCTGTATTCAAATCAGGTTTTACTGTCTCCTCAATATCCGCAGCTGCCTGGCTTCAGTCCCTGAAGTCCAAGAGGAGAGTCAAGAATTACTGGCAACTTAAGCTAAATCCTAAAATTCATAGTAAAATTGCATCTGGCTTTACCCAAGACATAGGAAGTGAAGACCTGAGCTCCTGTGGGTGGGATAGCCACTTAGTGCATGAAAACTGGAGCAAGGCAGTATTGCTCTCAGTGAAAGAAATGCTGAGGTGTGGCTACAGCTGCCCTGCAGCTTCCAGGCTTTGTCCGGGGTGAACAGAGCTTCACTGGCCATCCTTGTCTGGGTTATATTTCTCTTTTTATAGTGAATTTCACTCAACAATGTTAAATGGTCTCAGGATGAGAGCACTGAGAAGAATATGTCCTTTAACAGTTGGAAATCATTGGTCAGGTGGCAATATACCCTCCCTAACAGTGTGGTACAGGAATCAGCAGAGAACAGACCTATCTGTAGCAGTGGTGGACAAACTAATGTCAGACATTGCCGTTAAGATGATGTAGTTGAGGCGTGGACAGGGACCCCTCAAGCCTGGCCTCGATCCATCTGTTTTACCTGGATAGTAGGAGAAATGGCCAGCACTCAGTTTGAAGTTTAACTGGCTATCTAGAGATAAAGTGGAATAGAACATCAATTAAAATTATTTATCTTTAGGAAAGAGGAATAAAAAATTAAATCTTGTAAGGCACAGGCCAAAAGAAGTAGTTAAACTACTAGAACAAACAATGAGGTGGACAGTCTGCAAGTTTTTAAAAGAGATTAATGCAGAAAGGCGGTATGGGTTCATAAAAATAAATCATGTCAAGCTAACTTGGTTTCTGCCTTTGATGAGATAATAAGCTTCATAGAAAAGAGGAATAACGGGGACATATCTCTTGACTTCAGCAAAGCATTTGACATTACACCACATCAGAAAAAAAGTGGTGTGGTTAATGCTTTTGAAATTGTTAGACAGATGGCTGACTAACCACAATTGAAGAGTAATTATTAATGCAGTTCAGGCGAACTGCAAAGTGCACTCGCATCATAGAAGGATTGGTGCTTTATCTAGCATTAAACAGATACAGATATTCACCATATCCCCACAAAAATGGCTTTAGAATGTGCTAGTACCGGCCAGAGATTTTATGTCACGCTGTATGTCCAGGCCAGTTTGTATGGCATCACGCTGCACAGCATGGCTGAATACAGCAGAGGCAGTGGAGGGCAGATTAGTGAGAAAGAACTAATTAATTACTAACATAATTACTAACTAATCTTTCCTAAGTTGCAGGAGACTATGGTACAAATTACTATAGGTTCCCTTGGCAGAAATCCTAAATCATTCTTCTGGTTTGTCTATCAACTCACTCTCGTCTGCTCTTCCACCTTACCCGTTATCTCAGACTCACCATGAGTTCCCATGAGTTCCTCTCCTTTCCTTGCTGTGTCACCATATATTGTACATTCCTTCCTAATGCTTCACTAACCTACCATATTCTGTCCTGACTTTGTTTGCACTTAGTCTCCCCAAAATTCTTCTGTCCCATGAATTCATACCATTGGTGGTATGTGAGCCTCCCTGCTGCCCTTGTGCTCATGCCTTTCCAGCTGCCTTTCACATCACCATCTCTGGCACTCCTGAACCTCCTTCAGGAGGTCCAGTCCCCACGAACCTGCAGGAAGCCTCGGAAATCATCTCCACCACCAAACACTGCAATGCTTTGGGTTAGAGGAGCAGACACTCAGATGTGCTATTCTGCTTGTTCACATGCAGTATGTCTCATCTGAGGCTGGTCCATGGCTTGGAGAATGCTTTGGCCAACTAAAGCAAATAGAAAAAAAATGTGTATTTTATTTGCTGTATTATGTTATATTTATAAGGATGTCAAGGGATACAGACCTGCTTCCTGCATGACTGAGGCATGGGTCAGTGCCTCACACCTTTCAGTAATGTTTCTTTTACCTGTCCATGTAATCACTTTATATTATGTTCCCCACTCTTGCTCATCATAAGGCTTTAGGACCAGGACAACTGTTCCTCTGGTACCCCATCTATTTTTTACCTTAAGTCATTCTGACATTTTTTTTCTCATAGTTATAACTTGTCCACTGTCCCTCATAAAACATCTCAGTCAATTAAAGGGTAGGAAGTTTTAATCTTCATCAACAGATACTTTTCCCTAGACAAACACATAACAAGGTCAAACATCAAAGGTTCTTGTCACAAGCCTCTCTTTATTGTTCATTTTTATGCAATGTATTATGGTTAAATATTTTTCCTCAATAATACAGCACTGCAATATTGGTTTACTTTTTGTATTCTCCTTCATCTCTTGTTATTTCCTGCATCTCAGCTGTAAATTCATTAAAATGACTGGATATACAGTGATAATATTTTGTACCTTTTCCCCATAAGGAGTCTCTTTCATGCTATTGCCCTCATGAAGATCCAATTTACATGCTTATGTTACAGCGTTTGATTTTGATTGAAACAATTGATTCACATGTATTCCAAGATAGCTAAAAGCCTGAGTTGGAGACAGATATTGAAGAAGTCAACTTTAATTAAATCCTCTGTACCTTTACACATATGCAGACATCAAAGATTGTGCAGGAATGATGTGATGCTCTGCAGATACACTAAATAGCTGTTCTGCAGCCGTGAAGGGAACAAATAGTTTCTGCATGTCTGTGAACTGAATCCATCAGAGATTCAGAGAAAAACATAATCTATACATTTAAGACAATCCTGTAGGCACAATAGCTCTGTGGTACAGGAGAAAAAGTTATTTATATTCTAGTAATACATCAAATATGGACTCTGTATTCCTGATATCACTGGAAGTTGAAGAGATATTTGGCTCTTGGATCAGATTTTAGAAGAGTATGTTTTTAAATGTATTAAAAAATAAAAGCATGCCCATGTTCTGTTAAAACATTGCCCTATCATCAACAGCATGAAGAAATTTATATAAAGAATTATTTAATGGTTTTTATTTAAAGATTATTTGTAAGTATTTCCAGTACTCTGTGCAAGTTCTCAATATATTTTCATTGATTAACATTATTTCATTATGTTTTATCAAGACACTGCTCATTGCTGAATGTTGATCCTTCTGCCTGCAATACCCTTGAGATTTAGCCCTCTGAAAAGGATTTATGAAATTACATTAAGTTATATAACTTGGTCTGTGCATTAGCTAGTTTAAGCTAGTTTAAACTGAATTTCAGGATTGAAAAGGGGCTAAAATTTCACATATTATTGTCTTGATTCTCTTTTTACCCATTTTTCCAGAACTTACAGGCCTGTATTCTCTTGCCTGAACCACGCATCTTCTTTCTGGTCTGTCTTAAACAAGAAATATTTACTGTATCATTTTGTATAACAGTATCTTTAAACAAGGATTTGATAGAGCAGTTCATACAGCTTTTATAATTTTTTGTCCTTTGTTGATGAAGTCTGTCCCAAATAAGGAAATCTTTTTAAGGGTAAATGCTTAATATTCCACCAACTGTGCTGGCATCATTCAGGAAAGGCTTTTGTTGCCTGAACCAAATTCAGCTCACTAGATGAAGCGCTAAAGTAAACAGTTGCTTCCTGGGGTATTGGTTGATTACCACTTTGCGAATTTGTCACTTGTCAAAGTAGCTTGATTGACAGACCAAATATTTGAACAACACTTAAACACCCTGTGTCTGAAGTTGCATAATGCTCACATATCCAACTGTCATATACCAAAGTAGCAATTTATGTTTTCACTTTGTGCTTAGGATCATATTATTGATTTACTTTCAATTTCTCACTGACTGTCTAGTAGAAAATAAAATATGGGAATTTTAAGGTAGTAAAAACTGCATTTTAAATGTTTCTTGAAAGTTTAATTCACCTTAACTCAAATGTATTTGTTGGAAAGTCTGGGAAAGCTCAGACCTTGTAAATAGATTGAACTGTCATTCATGTGGTAGTTGTAGTTGAGCTTCACATTTTCTGCCTGCAAGCAAGTAGCCGCTGCCATGAACAACATTACTTTGTGAGAAAATCATCATTTCAGTGTAATCAAGGCAAATCAATCGATCATTAATTATATTAAATATTAAAATATTTATTAAGCTAATATGTAATTTCAAAGATGCAAGATAAAAGTAACAAAATCCATTGTAACAAGATAAATAAGGACATGGAAAGTTAGATAAATGAGGTTATAACTTGGAGTAATACAATCAATTTGATAACATCTGCTTGGTAAACTCTGGTGAGAAAGGCTTAACAGTTAAGGTTCCTTGCAAAATAGACCATAGAGGACCATTTCCATCAGGAAAGTTCAGAAAATTTTCATTTTAATTGTTATAATTGATTTTAAACAGTTATTCTTATATATTGCTTTTGCATGTAACAACTAAGTAAAACATCCTAAGAGAGATACAGCAAGAAAGTAATATGTGCTTTATCTCAGAGAAAGGAGAGACGGTAAAATATCTGATCTTTTTCTGAAATCCATTTGTCTACAATATTGTCAACCCACATCCCTGTGAGCTAGTTCTCTTTCTTTGTTCAAATGAGAAGTGAATTAGGAGCAGAACTTCTAATCCAGGTACCATATCTAGGGGAGCTTAGAGAAGAGCAAGAGTTGAAGCTGACTGAAGTTCCCTCTGACTCATCCTGCCCTGTTACAAGTTGCACAGACTGAAGCAAGAACAGGTCGGCCACCTGCAACTTCAAAAATGGATTGCAGCCTTAGCCTCCCAGACCCCACACAAAAACTGATGACAGGGAGAGGGAAATCTGAGGATTCTGAAGGGGAAGCCTGGCCAGGGACTAGGCCAGGCTCCCCCCAGTGTCATGCTGGGTCCTGGCCAGAGAGGCAATTGAGGTGGTGGAGTGGGTGGCAGAAGGACTTGCTCAAGAGAGGCCTGGGTTTGCTGGCTACAGATCTCAGCTTGAGGGACAAGAACCAGCAGTTTAAACACCTTCTTACAGTGCCTCCTCCCTACCCCAACATGTCCTCTACCCACTTCTCCTGAGCCTTCCCTTCTGCCTGGCACCTTCCCTCCCTTGCTCCCCGCTCCGTTGTAGGCAGGGCAGAGTAAGGGCTGTGGGACCACTTGGGAAGCACAATTTTATTTCTATTGTATTACACTTCCCTACTCTGGCCTAAAGATTACAGTGAAATCTGAGGAATTATGGGTGCCTGGAAAATAAGACTAAGGAAGCTTACAAAAAATAGAGGGTGGCTGGGATTATAGGGTGAAAAAGACAAGATAGAGTTGGATCCTGACCTCCAAAGACTTTAAAATGACTCCTTGTAGCCATCACTGGCAATGGTTCGAGCCTGTTGTTCTGTCTCAGTAGTAGAACAAGGGGAGAAATGTTCTGGGGAGCATTTAGATTTTTTTCCTTTTCATATATGAATACATTAATTTTATATTTTAGTCTGATTTGGTTCAATGCCTCTTAGTGCCTAACTACACTGCCTGACCTGTGCTGAGGAGAGAAGTTGATCTCTTCCTGTGGTTATAAACTACACTCTGTAGCATCCTTTTCACACCATTCAATTCTAGCTGGTGACTGGTGCTTTTCCATCTTAGTCCCAGTACCTGTGCTCTCATTTATTTTTACCACTTACTGTTTTGTTCACAGAATGATGTATGTGGATGATTTTGTTCCGATATGAAGTCAGAACACTGCAGTCTCTGTTCAACCAACAAGTAGCTTGCTCCCCTTTATTTGAAGAACTGGAAGTTGCTGAATGTAGACATATTTGTTTGATAACATATTTGCTGTCTGTACATACAGTTTAAAAAATCTGGTGCCTTTGCAATTGTAATTTTTTATTTCAGCCCAGTAATTCCTTTCCAGTTGCATGTATTATGATCACAGCCAGAAATGGACCCGTTTTCATTTAATCTCTCTTCTAACCATACATTATCTTAGCCTGGAATAAACCAATTTCGTATAGTTTTCCCTAAAGCCATGCAGAAATGAGACCCTCGCTTCCTGCTTTTGAGTTCTGTGCTACACTTTGCAGCACAGAGAAGAGAAGAAGAACATTAAAATTATGACTATAGTCAAAACTATGAAAATGAGGAATTGGGGGTAAAAGCCTTTTTTTTTTTTTAAATCTATTCATGAAAACTGCAATGTGTGGTCCATTTTCCATCTATTGGGAAAGAAGCTGGAAATACATAATCTTATAACCTGCATCCCACTCTGAATCTCTAATTGCACAAGAGTATCCAGCCCTGGTTTCCAAAAACACCTCTTCTGGCCATTTATTCTTTTGGTAGAATGCAGCCACCGTTGGAGAAAAAGCACAGAAAATCGGAGCACTATGTCATGGAGGCTGGAGAGCCAAGTCAAACCACGCAAGGGCAGATCTTGCTTAAGGCTGCCTCCAGGTCTATCTGTGAAGATGAATCCTGTTTTCCAACAGATCATTAGTTTCCTTTGGGGTTTAAGGGTCTAATCTAACCTTTGCACAGCTATAGTGTGTCTATGTTAGCAAGTAGTGAAACCAATGGGAGTGGATTAGTAGAGTAAAACCATTGGTACTAAGGACACAATGTCCACACTACATTTATTTCAGGAATTTTATGGTAAAAAAACCCATAGTCTGGTCCAGTAGATCAATGTTCACCCACTACAGGTTGGAGTACAATGGAGTACAATGCAGGCACTGCTGGAGAGTGTCTTCAGGTCCATGTGCTTTAAGACTATAACATGAACCAAAGCTCATTAAGTGACCAGGAGATTGGTTTCAAAAGTGCATTCCTGATCTGAATGAAAACGCTAATGCAAATGCATGGTATGAAATCTTCTACCAGGTCATGAGCCTCATCAAGTTTGAGGGCTAATGACATCTCAGTATTCGGGGTTGAAGGTGTAGTCTGTAATATAGAAGAAATTGAGAATATACCTTAAATCATGCCACCTCTTGGGTTTCAAGAGCGCTTTAAAAGCTGTACAGTTCATAAGATGTATTTTGTATTGTGCTATATTTTAAGGCCTCATCCATTTCTCCATGGGCGATTTTTAAGCAGGCAGGGTAATTATGCTAAAGTGCTACTAGTATTTGAATCACACAGTAGACGTTTTCATGTTTTTATGCAAATACAGATCACTGCTTGTCTCTATAATTTAGAAAACTGTTTTCTTTGCCAAAGTGGTTTGGAAATCTGTGACTGCTAATGGTACATTTTGTTTGTAATTTGCACTGGGTGTATATTGCATTTTCGAGCTGAAGAAAGAAGGAAGCACAATGCTGAGGGCCATCTGAAATACTACTCATTTGTGTGTATATTCACATCAGAAGTGTGCCCACCGCCTCTTCCCTCGTAGGTGAAGACATACAGGTCATTCCTCTAACACAGGAACTAACATTGTTATGGCTCTAGTGTTTTCTTGTTTAGAGTGCTATATTTACAGGTGATCTCTCACCATCAGTTTATACCAAGTAGCTTTTATTTCCAAAGCCCTCTGTGAGCCAAATGGCAGGCAACTACCTCTCTTCCCTTGCACCTCAGCCACTCTCGCAGCCAGTATTTGGATTTTCTTTTATTCCTATTCATGGCATGGGGACTGTGGGAGGTCAGTCATCAAGATCAGTCATGCTAAGGTCTGTGAACTGCACAATTTAAAGTCAGGAGCAAGGCCAGGAGGGCAGAGGGCTTTTCAGAGCTGTGAGGCACATGGAGGGGAAGTGTCAGTTCATGCACTTAGGAGCCACAGCAGTTGCTTCCTCCTGTGGCCCCGTGCTCAGCGCTAGCAGACATGGATACCACCTTGAGTCCCAGTGCCAGAGACAGGGTGTGTAGGGTTGTAGAAGAAGTGCTGGGGGGCATGCGTGTTGGGTACTGACAACAGTTTTCACAAGAGACTGTTTCACCTTAAATGTTTGTGATGAATCATCTGATGTTTTTCCTTCTGGGAAGCCAGTCAGACTGAGTCTGGGTGGGTGCAGTTTTTGTTCTGCACTGCGCGTATTGATGGTGAGGAGGGGAAAGATAAGGGACATGAAGCATCCTTTCAGGGGATGTATTAGTTTCATGGTAGATGGATGAGACTTGTCTGCTAATGCAAAGTCTTTCAGCCCATGTTGGTTTTAAGATTTCTCTTCTGGCTGGTTCCAGTGTTGGATGGGTTTAGGAGATGTTTCCCTCTATTCTTCAGTGAGTCTGTAGCATTATCACATATTTCCTCTTCTTTCAGTCCAGAACACTTTAACCTCTGCTGTGAGAAGGATAAGAGTGGAAGGGTTTCTTGTACCCTATTCCATGTTTCATCTTCGATCATGGGCATTTGCACTTGGGGTGCAGTATGAGCTATGGTCCTTTATATTTAAGCCTTGTTGTCTTTGATGAAAATGCATTCTGCCTTACACTTAGGATTCCCGTCTTTCCTCACACTGATACCCAGTGCTGTATGGATTCTGCTTTTTTTGCATTTAGAGCTAAAAATAATAATGTGAGTTTTTCTGTCAAATACATTACGGTTGCACAATTCTAGCCAGTAACCTCAAACTTAGACATAATGGGATTTGAGCACTTGAATGATAACTTGATTGCTTTAGATATTCATGTCCTTGAACCTCTGAAATTGTGTTTTTCTTTCCAGCCATGACCTTGAGGCTGAAAAAGATGTTGAGGATATTTCTCTTGCTGTTAGGAGAACGTTTTCTGGAGAGGGCTAATTTTCAAGTTTTTCATGCCATGCGACTGTTTTGAAGTTTTGTCTACATTGACCAGTGTGACTGTTTATTTCCAGTGCTGCTCTGTTACGGTAGAAGACACAGCCTAGTTTGATAAGCTTTTCCAGCTTTGTATGTGAACTATCATAGTATCTTATGTACCTTTAACATCATATTTTCCAATTTGTGTCTTAGTCTCCTGTATTTAGTTGGTTGATTTCACACATCTTGACCAGTATTAAGCTTTCCCAGCCACTTCAGAAACAGAAAAATTGAAACTGGACTCAATAATTCTGATTCATACATGCCTTCGCTAAAAAGACTTCTGTTTTGTATTGTGGTACTCTATGGATAGTGTTTACGAATTTTGATGTTGCTTAGCTAATTCAAGCAAATGAAGGCTTGGTAAGATGTATGTAAAGATATCACAGGCTTCTAATTCTTGGGGTAAAGTCTTTTGCCTGTAAGACAGAGTAACCCACTTTAGTTATAAAAGTGACTGCTGAAATAGCACCAGGTTCTTTTGCAGTGTGTTATTACCAAAGATGATTTTCAGCTTCTAAGGTAACCAAAAAATGTTGAAAAGCTCTTAAGAAAATTATCTCAGAATTTGCTCTTTTATGGCCACATTATCCAATGAAAAGGCAATGCTCTTTGCAATCTATTTTGGAGAAATAATAATGGTAATTGATGGTCTCTAATTGTGGTCCCTTCATTCCGCAATGTAGCTTGTAAAAAGAGAAAAACACCCTATTCTGGTTCATTTGATTTGTGGTCTTTTAAGATTCAGTCCTGAATAAAATGAAAAGGACAACATAGTGAACGGGACTGTGTAGAGTGAACATAGCTAGACCATTTTTTTTTTTAGGTATTCAGATTTAGGTCAGGTGAAATGTTTTGGAAATGTACACTTTGGTAAATTGTTTTGATTTAAACAGTGCAAATATTTTGTTAAAGTATTTTCTGAATGAAAAGCTTGAGGTTGACTGTTAAGAAATAGTTTAAAAGTAACTGCTGAATAATGCTGACATGCACTAGAAAGTGTAAACATTGAATGCAGTGTTTTGGGTAAAGTAAAATGTTTCCTTTGACTTGATTGTGTTTTAAAATTGTCAGCTAATCAAATTAATATTCATTGGTTAACCAGAAACAAATTGTTTTTATTATTTCCCCTCCTTGTTCAAAAGGGTGTTGTTCAATTCCTGGTTAAAGAACGGACCTGAGTACTGTTGAACAAGACATAAAATTTCTTTTCATCACTTCTTTCTTCCAGTTTTAAGTGGGAGAATGCCAAGAGTCCCTTACTGTCAAGAATATTGAAAACTGTAGTCTGTTAATTCTGTTAATATTTTGAGATTCTTAGCTATTAAATCGAGCAGTAGTATAAAATACCCAAAGAAATGCTTTACTCTGCAAACTATAGTCTATGTTATTTGAGTGGGGTAAAGAAAACAATGAAAACATATTTGCTTATTTGGTTTTCAGTAGGATTACATTACCTCTAGGAGAAAAGGAGTTCACAAACTGACATGCAGAGAGGAGAAAGATGGTAGTAATACACTGGAACATTCTTTTAATGGCAGTGGAAAAGCTTTGACATTTTCCCCCCCAGAATACATTTTCCAAGTGCTTTCTTTCATAGCCAGTACTGGACCTGATATTGTTCTTATTTGAACTATTTTTATTAGAGAAGGTTGATGAGACACAGATAATCCAGAAGACCGTGTGATGATGTCTACAGTTTGCCCTTTTGCATAGCTACACTGCCATCTTTTCTGCCCTTCCTTTCCCATTGCGAGGGAGAGGCACTGAAACTGTCTGAGAAAGAAAGTAGATGGAAGTTGTGATCATGGTGAGAAGTGTCCTGGGAGGCTGCCACTCACCCTTGGCTATGTCTCAGATACTTCAGCACCATGCTCAAAACATGTCAGATTTTCTCCATCTATTGTAGAATATTGATATACTTCCAAAGAACCTCTTTTGTTTATGCATCCAGGGAATACACATGACAGATCTTCCTTGAAGAGGATTTTTCTTTTGCTTTTAGTTGTGTCATACAGGAAAATCAATGAGCCTTATTGCTCCTAAAATCAATGAATGCTGGCCCCTACTGCTTTGTGGGACCCTAATGCTGGTGCTGTTATCATTGCCCTTGTGACTTCAGGAGCTCTCTACCAGCAGGATATTGACTGCCCTTCCCAGCGTGAAGGGCAGGAGAGCCTTCCTAATTAGACCTGGAAGCTTATTCTGAAAAATGTTCTCTTGATGTAAAATATATACTTTTTTTACTGAAAACTTCAGCAAAAAGTTTCATCCCTCGATCTAGATTTTTCCACTGGAAGTAACATTATTAGCTTTAAAGTTCTCTTGTTCCCCCCGCCCTTGTTTTTCCCCACTTTCATTAAATAAAACAGAAATAATATATTTGAGGTGGAGGTCTCATTTTCATAAACACCCCTTTTTTAACTTTGTCATTCTCAGGCTTTCTTGCTACTGGGAAGAATGCAAGACTTCCAACATGTTTTATTTTACTTTGTGTTATTCCTCAAGTTCTCAAAATTGAGGAATTTTTAAAAGTTGGTAACACAGCAAGGGAGGGAGTTAGCTGGGCCAGTGAGTCCATTCCCTGCTAATAATAGATAATTGTGCAAGAGGGGTTTAGTCCAGAAGGGGCTGCAGGGCATCATGTGCCACCAGCTACACTACAGCAAAAGGAAAATGAAGGAATGATGGTGAAATCATCCTATAAGCACATTGTCCAGCCTTTTAGGCCACTCATTAGCAAAGAGATGTAAAAAAAGATCAGGGTTTCCATGAATGAAAGGAAAAAATTAATTTGAGATTTATATCCTGAATAATTTTAAAAGCATAGGATTTTTTTTTTCTTGTTTTCAGGCTTTTGTTGAATTTGTTTTTGGTTTTGCTTCAAAGTTACCATGATCTGGCTTCAGCTACAGCAGCACTATGCAAGCTAGGCAGGGTTTAAAGCACTTTGAGTCTCATGTAAGGGGCTTTCCCATGTGTACCATAAGGACATGAGGTCTGGGTAACAGCTGGATTAATTGGACAGTGAGAATTGCAGAGCACTTCCAATCCTTCCAAGGCTGAGTGGTGACAGCAGGAAAGCGAATAAGGATCCTGTCCCCATTAGTCAGAAGGCAAAAGTCTTGAGATGAATTATGACTGGAAGGAAAAAATGTGTCCTTGCAATGTAAACTGCGAAGCTGATGTCCCGCTGGGAAATGTGAATGCCATTACAATGCTACCTTCCGTACATAATACATAAATTAATGGATTAATTTAATTATTTATCTTTCAACATTTTCTCACCTGGCAGAATGAAAATGCTGGTAGAAGCTTTGATAAGCACAAAAAAAAAATCTATGCTAGTCTTCCTTTATTAATGACTTTTAGTCCCTGGAAAGTCTCAGACTATTAGCATATACGGAGTTCTCTTAATAAGAGACAAGAAAAAAACACATGGGATTGCTATCCATTCATTGATTCAGTCCAAGGCTGAAATAGGGTCTCACATGAGATTACTGCTAACACTGATTTCTCTTTGAGATTTCTAGGAATGTTGCTACAATTTTCTCCTTCCCACTATTCTGGGAAAATTGCAAGGTACCAGAAATAACCAATAACAGAAGGAAAAAAAAAACGAACCAACCCCCTTATGGTTCTGTTCATTTGTTGGAGGTTTTGATTGCTGTTTTTCTTTTACCCATTCTCCCTCTGCACGGCCCAAATCTTGGAGTCATTACTCAGTCATTCACTCCTCCATTGACTCCTAATGGGATAATTAGCCAGCGTAAAGACTTTGGACACAAACTAACTTCGGTGGTGATCTGGAGTGTGTGTGGTCTCATTGTGTCAAATTAATAACGGTCTATTGTCATTTCTCAGGCATACTCTGAAGGTTTCAACCAGAGTTAAAATCTAGAGGGTATTTTTTGTTCATTTCTTCTGCATGACCATGACTTAGCTAATATTCTATGCAGTATGCAATATCCTATAACTGTCTTGGACTATATAAATAATGGAAGGCATTTGCATGCTGACCTGCAGTTATGTCTGTTTAGAGCAGACAGTGAACTTGCTTGCTTGGCTTGTTAATATTCTAGTTCCCTAGCAATCAATCTGCTTTGATATTTATGTGACCCAAAAAAAAAAAAAGTATATTTTTCTTGGGTTTTAAATTATGTTGTTTCATCTCCCTTTATGTCTCTAAAATTCAGTCTGGCTTCATTGCCATTGGGATCATAATATGTGGACAGCACACCTTCACCTCACCCCTGTAGTCACTTGGCTGTGCAGGCATGGAGGTCTTGTTTTGCTTTCCCGGGCACTGTGAAGATGGTTAATCACTATATAAATGCAATTCGCTGTCCTCCGTGTATCCCTTGGGTTTGTCTTTCTCAGGATACTTTTCCTTTCTTTGTATTTATATAATTTAAAGCTCAGTTCCTATATACAGAAATTAACATTTTGATATAAAAATGCTGCTGTTATAAATAAATTCCTCAGCTACTATAAAACAAACAGATAAAAAGAATAAACATACTGACTCAGTGGAAGCTGATAAAGTGCAGACACTGCCTTAGGCTATCTCTACACAGTGCAGACAACCTACACATCAGCTTTATCTCCTTTTTTCCCCTTTTTTTTTTTTTTTTTTTTTACGAGGTCACTAAAGACATTCTCTGTTTCTAAAAGTAATTTTTGGTCACCAGTGATAAGCAGAGTAATCTTTGCCAATATTTCTGGTAGCTCGGGACTTTAACTTGAGGTGGTGGGATGAAGCGAGCAGACCAGAGCCGCCCCTGCTCACTGAGCGGCGAACTGCCACCTCTCCACAGCCTGCAAGCTTACAAGCAGGTGAGGAGGATCCCTTTCCAGACCTAGTACTTTTAATAGTTCTGGGAGGTGCTTGAGTAACTGTCTTCCTGTCTGTTAGATGAGATAAATGCTCTGTTTATCCCATTGAAATGTCATATTAGTTTATAATAAATATTTAAACGTGCCAACTGCTCCAAAGAATAGGTCGCAGAGATGTACTACTGTGATGCAAAAAACATTTGTGTCATACACCAAAGCATCTTATTAAGTGTTTCAGAATAGGACAACAGGTTGCAAATCATCCCCTCTGCCCGTCTGAGGCCTGCATAATGGTCCTCCTGCACCTCCTCTGTAATTATGGACTCAGCCTTCCCAGGGATGCTTGCTTCTGTCACCCTGGGGCTTTGAAAGGGAAGGTCCTGGGTTTGATCTAGTTTCAGACATTTCACCTTTCTTCTCTTCAGTGCACAGCTGTGTGCAGTGGATTAAGTGACAGCACAGACACCTCTACAGATGGGCCATGGTGGGGGGCTGTGGTGGGAACACGCGTATGGGCTGGGCACTCCTTGGAGCTCCTGCTTCAGTGCTGCGAGCAGCTTCTGCCCTGCATGCCTGATAGAGCCGGGCACAGGTCTGCTGCACCTAGTGTCTCAGACTGAGAGGTAGCTACCCTGAAAACATATGAGACAGAGGAGCTAGTGAGCCTGAGGTGGGAAGAAAATGGGCACCCCATCAACAGGAGGAAAATGTATTTGTGGAAGAGACACAGCAGGTCTGCAGCTCATCCCAACGCTGACGATGTTGTCCAGGGTCCTCCCAGCCTCCTCTGTACAACCGTCTATCAGTCCACCTGTGAATCTTCAGCAGGAAAACAACTCATTGCAGCATTTCTGGGTCTTGCTCCACCCTTTTCCAGGGATGTGTTGCAAATTGGCAATATAAAAGGCATTGGTGGACTGTTTCTGTCTTAACTTAAAAAGAAACAGAACTTCCTGAAAGTTGTTTTGATCTCCTTGGGACAGCTTCAGGACAATTTATGCATCCAGAGTTATGTATCACACCTTCTCTCAGAGAATTTCTGCTTCCCGCATACTTTTTTAACTTTTTTGTTAGCTGTGGACTGCCCAAACTGTGACTAAAATCAACAGAAAGTTCCCCCGGCAGCTTACTAGAGCAGGGTACAGTCCTTAGCATCTATTCAAAGACGACAGAAATCACTGATGCAGTAAAATCCTCCTACTTGCATTGCTTAGCCCCTAAACCCGTACTGGGGAGGAGGGACTGGACACTCAGCTAATGTGTATGTAGCCTGTCTGGGAGGAAAAGCTTGTCACGGCATTACAGTTCTCCCTCTTTTTCATGCAGACTCATTAATTTGCTAAACCAGATGTTTCTGAGCCTGGCAGATCTATTAATCTGTGTATTTTCCAGTTTGCCAAACATTAAATTACCAGAAAAGTAAATGAAAACTCTCATTTACTTCTAGTGCTTAAGATCTCCTAACATAATCTAAAAGTGCTTTAAGCAAGAAACAAAAGGGAATAACCAAAGCCTACATCATCCTTAAGCTTCCATTCATCTCCCCATAAGGGAGAAGCCTTCCTCTTCTGAAGGAGCTCTGTGCACACGTATTAGAGTAATTTCCTCCGACAGTTCTCCTGATAGAGAGGAATATTCCTCCAGTTATCATATCTCCAGAGGCACTCCTGCATAAAAAGCATGTCTGCACTATTAGAGGAATCATGTTAATGGGCCTAAAATGTTTCAGTCAGGGAACTGAAAAATTTAGTAAGGATATTACAGCGCAGAAGCATTTTGTTGTTGGGATGTGTCCACATGTGGACTATTGACTCATCTGTATTTAACTCCTCACAGCCTTTGACTTGACCTTTCACTTGACTCCCTCTCCTGTCATTTTCTTGGTATGAAAAATTTTAGCCTTTCGTTTGACCTGTGTGAACTCATAAATTCTGGTTGCTCACACATGTAATCACAGAGCAAACAAAGCAGCTGGAAAAAAGATCCTGCTGAAGGTTGTTACAGTGTGGCTGGAGGAGACCGTGCAGCATCCTGCTCCTTTCCAGCCAACTTTGTTTCTCTCACAAATAGCCTTCCACAGCTTACCCTATGTGGTATGCCCGGTGTAGCTTGAAACAGGCCATGATGTCCCAGTAACCTGGTCAATGCGTGAGTATGTCCCAGTTTAGCCATTTTAGGCTGAAGTATCTCTGGGAGAGCTGCTGGGAGTTTATTCATCTTTTGGGTCCTGTTCTACACCCATACCCTAGATGAAAACTCTTTAAGAAAACATTAATGGGTCTGGTGCCTTCTTAATGCTTAAAATAGAAAGCTATCCTCTTATTCTGAATTCATTTTTCCTACCTAGTGAAATTTTATACAATCGGGAGTAAAAAAATTTGCATAAAGGATTCACAAAGGTTCAGAAACAACTGTTAGAAAAGCTGGTTGGGTTTTCTTCTGGTCAGAAAATTCAGCTTGGCTATACTGGTTAGGGCTATTTCAGTCATGCTGGCAGGAAAGAATTTCTAGGTTCCAAAAAGGGATTTCTGGAGAAATGCAGTGTGGTTCATACCTGCCACTCTCATAATATCTTACATTTTAAAGTACCATCTTATATTATTAGTAGCCTTACTATTGCTCATTCCTTCAAAAGAAATTGGTAGCTTCTCACTCTTCCGAATACTTCAGCTGTCTGTGTCTCAAAAACCATCCTCACAATTAGCTTCTTTGAACTGTCAGCAGATGATTGATTGCTCTCTCATCCTAATGGTGGCATATTCTCATGGTGATAATTTCCCCTATTTCTGTATTGCATTTCTGCATTGCATGTCATGTATGCATTGCATATCTTCGGACACAGAGGGGTCTAAAAGTCAAGACTGTCATTGTGGTAACTCTATGACCACTGAACTTATAGGTGAAAAGAATTTCCAAGAAGTATGTGTAGCTATCATCTGCTTAACTTCTAGCTTTTTTTATGACCCTTTTAATTGACAGTTTGAAACTTTGGTTATTTCTGCACCTACTAAAGTGATTTTCCTTTGAAAGTAACAATTCAGACAGGTGTAAGTGGAAGGGTTGGTATATTCAGACCATAAAAATGTTCTTATCATAAATTAAAAATCAACAGCCCCTTCCCTTTTGTAAAAAAAAAAAAAAAGGGTGGAAAAAGTATGCTGACTAATGTGCTCTTCATTCTTGTATCTCTACTGCCCAAAGTAATAACTAAAATTAAACTAAGCTTTGTGTATTGGTTGTCCTGAACTTGCTTGGCAAGAATGGTAACTTGGGATTCCTCTAACAAGAAAACTGACTCTGGGTCCATTGTTCATATTATGTGATTGATGTTCATTCTATAAAAGCAGAAGGTTCATGACCTGTGCAACACTGGTCTGAAAAATTATGGCAGGACTGCCTTGACCACCTAGTGGTAGTGAAGTGAATGAAGATATGGAGAAATTCAGTTTAGCATGCACCTTGCTCTTTTTCTGAATGAGGCTGCTGGTAAGGACAAGAACATTAATTTTTTGACTGTTGCTCTGTAAAATATGCGGATGTAGAAGCCTTAACTTACAATGGGCATTACTGGTTAATTAAGGTGATTCATTGATTTATTCTTAGCAAAGGACTGTTAGCCAGCGTTCACTGCTGGGGAATTATTGAATTCAGATAGAGCATAAGATAGGTGAGAAGTATTTTTCTTCCCTGGAATAATGTTTCTGTCTGATTCTCAAAATAGGAATTATATATATCTTCCGTTGTTAAATTATTATAATTACTAAATTATTGTAATCTTTAAATAACTGGCTACAATTTTATAGCAAAAATATTAATTACTATATTTAATAAAGTATTTATCATTGCTTAACAAAATATTACTGAAATTTTAGTTTGGAAGTAAGAAGTTCAAAGATGAGAGTTCAACAGATGTGGATCTTGCCTGAGGAATTCTTTTTAAAGCAATGCTTGGCATGTATTTGACAGCTTACCATTAAACGTATGCTTTTGAATCATTTGCTGGTGGCATGGATTTTCAGATCGCATGGTAACAACACAAGTGCCTGGAACCCTAACCCTCATGGTGCAAAGATTCAAAAATAGAACCAGTGCTATTTATACTACCTATTTGGCTATGCATGAAATGATATTGAATAAAAGGCTTGTGTAGAAATATCTTTCACATTTTCATAGAAAATAATGAGCATACATTAAGAACAAATTACATGTATCTGAACTTAATGGGTGAGGTGTCCCAGGCTTCTGCAAATGAATACTAATGGAAGGAAGCTGTAATATATACTGAACATTTAATTAACTTTTGGGGGAAGACTGTCAGTGCATGACTCAGTGACAGCACGTGTAAGAAAAGCAAACAAACAAATAACCCCCCAACTTGTATTTACAAGTACAGTTCCAGAATGGAAGCAAGAGACATTTTAGCAGCAATTTTTCTGCAGAAGAATCCTAGTGCCTCCGTGCTGAGGTGGCTGGTATGTACACATGGAAGAAATCCAAACAGGAGAGATCGTGTTCAGCCATCAAGTTAAGGAGTCCTCCTTTGGCCCCTGCTTGTGTGGCTTTCTGTTTTCTGTTTTCTTTTTCACTAGCATTCGAGTGGGCTATGATTGAGATGGCCATGGGTTTACTGTGCTGTGTCAGGAAAAAAATTGAAGTGTCTGTGATGTGTCAAAGGATGGAGCTGTACAGTGCCTGATCGGGGTCTCTGTGTTTGTGCATGTATGCATGTACAGCCAGAGTGAACCTACATGCTGTGGCCGGAGTTTTGTAGACCTGCACTGATTGCTGATATGTGGCTGGTATTTTCATCCTGTACAAGTTGGTATCACCTGTAAACGGAGGAGAATTGGAGTTCTGTGTTTGCAGTCCCTCTAAATCACTCGGAATGTTACATTATCATGTTAGGAAATGTATAGAAAATACAACTCTGGCTGATGTATTTGACTTTCTGGAAAGCCAGCCGAAATATTTATATGTCAGTGAAAGCAGAACAACAGCAGGAAATAATCAGCGAGGATATTTTCTCATCGGCTAGGCTATTTCCTCATCATACAAGCACTTCCTGGCAATTATGTCAACTACTGCAACCTATGACAACTCAGTCTAAGAAATTTCTTTGTGTTGTGAGCAGCACATTAAGATGTAATATATATGTAGTGATGCTAGTGATCCTTGTAGTCTTCACTAGGATGCTATTGAACAGCTTTTAGTCAGTTAATTACAATGTAGAGAAGGAGCTGCTTATGTGTTTGTTATTCAAGAGGTTTCTTTCACAGTGCATGTAATATTTGGCTTAACTACCATTTTTAGTAGTTCATTGGTGCAGTAGTGAAATAATATCCTGTGTTTCCAAGGAAATGTGAAGATGTGAGGGACAGCTCAAAGACCAAACAGACTGATTACTCCGTATCAAAGCTGAGTTAATCCCCTGATGTTTAGTTGGTGTACAGCTGGGAGCTGATCAGCTGGGGAACTGCAAACAAATGATAAACAGCATCTATTCCTAGGAGCTAAATTTCCTCTCAGTGTTGAGTTTTGTGAGTAGGATTGCATTCACCATGAGTAACTGTCAATTCCATCTTGGCTCATTTTGTTATATTTGGGAGCTCTGATTAATGATTTGGGAGAACAGCTACATTTTGTCAAGTGTTTCTGAGTGTACGGATTTCTGGTATAGAGTTTGACCTTTGAATGTAGGCTAAATTTCCCATTAAGTGTAAATGCGGTGTTTGTTGTCAGTGAATACACATTTTTGCTCAAAGAGGTTTAGGTCTTTTGGGCTCCAAACACCACATTTTTTGGTTGTGATGACTGACTTCTGATAATTCATCAGTAAGTCCTATGTCTCACCCAGCTGCAGCCTGGACCCACTCTGCCTCTTGTAGAAGAGCTGTGGAGTTGTGGGGACAGGGAGGGACAGCAAGGCTCTCCAGCCTCAGTGGTCCTGTGTCCTCCGAGGTCCCTTGGTACTTCGAGGACCTGCAGATTTTGGGTATCAGACCCTTTGCCATGTTGAGGCTGAGGAGAGCCAAATCTAGCTTTCTGCACTTGTCCCACTTTACAAACACAAGCACCAATGCATGTACACACAATCAGACACCACCACTCTTTCCAGCTGCTGCATAAGGAATAATTGTACCAGGGACAAATTGCTCTTAACAATCGCTTTTACATCTGTATGTAATCTACTTAGTCTTCTTCCTTGCCCAAAGTGCAGTTACCTGGATTCACTTTGTGATGTCTGGAGCTTGAACTAAATCTCAGGAAATGTTCACATTTACAGTTTACATACTGCAGGCATAGCAGGTGCTGTAGTCACCGAGGGAAGCAACCTCCTCCCCCAGAGCGGTGCTTTCTGCCTAGAAATATGTGTTTGGGTTTGACACAGTTGTAAGCTTGGACAGTTGCTGGTTCTGTGTTCTCCTAGCTCAGAAAACAAAAAAAAAGGTTTTACTTTCTGGTGTTAACTAGAACAAGTCAGAGATGGGATAATACTCTTCAGATTTTGCCGGGGGTAAGAGAAGGGCCTGGAGTAAGAGAAGGAGCTGGTAATTTGCTGAAACAGTGTTATTCTCTCCATTAGAAACAAGTCTCTACATACCAGTACGGGAGGTGGCTCTCAATATTTTCCTGTTAGCACATGAGTGTTTGAGTGAGGCGGAGAGGGACAGATTCAGTGAGAGCAAAGGGAATGTTACAGTCGAAGGAGATCACAGCCTCACCACCCAAAACGTGAACTGCATCTTATCGAACTGGCAGAAAAAACAGCAAGTAATGTTGCATCCCATTTTATTTAGGTGGCAGACAATAAACAGTGGTCAACCTGCTGCTTCATATCACTCACTTTCTTCAGGATCTGTGGCTTGACTGCCTTTTATTACTCACTGGCTTTGCTTCTGCTTTCATAAAATGTTATTTTAAGAGCTTGTACGACCTCCTTAATTCATCTTGCAGTGCCTGTGTGTTTCAGGGACTTCACTATGTATATGTGATCTAACTTGATCAAATACAATGAACTGTAGATGCTGTGGCACTTGTGAAGTGTGTAGAAAAACAAATATTGAATGGAAAAGAGAAGGTAAATCAAAAAGTCCCTGCTAAATGGACGAGGAAGTACAGAAAGGAAGGAGAAGAAAAACAGTAAAAGGTTGCTTGAAGTGCAAAACTAACATTTATAATATGCCACAGAGGTCAAGAGAGCAATGATATTTTGATGTGTAAAAATACACATAAAATTATAGTAGATAAGCTTATGTATTTTAGATAACCTTGTACATGTTACACTGACCAACACAGTGGCTGAAGATTTCTCTGTCAGCAAATCTTCCGCAATTACTGTCTGTGCGCAGAAGTCAATGCCGGTCCCCAGGAGAGGCTGGACCTGCTGGGCTGTGTACGTTGCTGGAAATGGTGAGGAGTGGAGCCCAAAGGACCAAAATAAGCCCGGGGTTGTATTGGGGCCGCTCCCTTTGTCTTCAAAGTGAATTAAATCAAGTTTTGCTGCTAGGTTCAATTGGGTCAAGGCTGGATTTTTCTCTTTTCAAAATAAATATTTTCCACCTACAGGTATGCCAGATACTGGCTTACAAATGTTTCCAGTCAGAAAAACCAGAGGATAGATTAGGAGAGAAAGTGTAACAGTGCCGAGGGAGAAAAAATATGAAATAATTGAGTTCTTTCTGTGTTTCAAAAGCTGTTTTTTCTTCCAATTTAACTCAGTTATACTATGATTAGGTGCTTTCGGTTTTCTCCCTCACTGTGAACGTGGAATTCAGTCATTTTTCTCTTTCTTACAAAAAGCATCCATTAAGATAAATTTTGGTGTGGCTCTGTGACACGACTTGTGACTGTCATGGGAGATCCCTAATTGTATTCATGTCATCAAGGATTTTTTTTACAAAGTATTTGCCTGAAAGGTTATGTCAGTGTATTGGGTTTGCATGGCAGGGTTTTGGTAGCGGGGGGGCTACAGGGATGGCTTCTCTGAGAAGCTGCTAGAAGCTTCCCTTGTGTCTGATAGAGCCAATGCCAGCCGGCTCCAAGACGGACCCGCTGCTGGCCAAGGCTGAGCCCATCCGCAACAGTGGTAGCGCCTCTGGGATAACATATTTAAGAAGGGGGAAGAAAAAAACCTGCGCAGTTGCAGCTAGAGAGAGGAGTGAGAATATGTGAGAGGAACAACTCTGCAGTAACCTCTGCAGGGAAGAAGGAGGGGAGGAGGCGCTCCAGGCACCGGAGCAGATATCCACCTGCAGCCAGTGGAGGATCCCACACCAGAGCAGGTGGATGCCCAAAGGAGGCTGTGACCCTGTGGGAAGCCTGTGCTGGAGCAGGCTCCTGGCAGGACTTGTGACCCCGTGGGGGACCCACGCTGGAGCAGTCTGTTCCTGAAGGACTGCACCCCGTGGAAAGGACCCACGCTGGAGCAGTTCGTGAAGAACTGTAGCCCGTGGGAAGGACCCACGTTGGAGAAGTTCATGGAAGACTGTCTCCTGTGGGAGGGACCCCACGCTGGAGCAGGGGAAGAGTGTGAGGAGTCATCCCCCTGAGGAGGAAGGAGCAGCAGAAACAACGTGTGATGAACTGACCGCAACCCTCATTCCCCATCCCTCTATGCCCCTGGAGGGGAGGAGGTAGAGAAATCGGGAGTGAAGTCAAGCCTGGGAAGAAGGGAGGGGTGGGGGGAAGGGGGGTTTAAGATTTGAATGTCAATAAATTAAGCTAATTTCCCCAAGTCGAGTCTGTTTTGCCCGTGACGGTAATTGGTGAGTGAACTCTCCCTGTCTTTATCTCGACCCACGAGCCTTTTGTTATGTTTTCTCTCCCCTGTCCAGCTGAGGAGGGGGAGTGATAGAGAGGCTTTGCTGGGCACCTGGCATCCAGCCAGGGACAACCCACCACAGTCAGAAACGTTAAGAAAAATTCTTATCTTTAAAGGTGAAATGTAAAATAAACCCAATAATAACAAATCCAGAAAATATTTACCTTACTGTATTGAATCATGTGATGCAATGTAATTACACTGTGTGTTGGTTTCCCATAATCATTATGTTCTGATAGGAAAAATAGGTATGAACTAAAGGGAACATAGACCAATCTGTATTGTTTCAATTAGTATCCTATGGGGATTTTTGGATTGTTGTTGTTGTTGTTGTTGAGTCTTACTCTACTGTGTGAAAGTTTGGCTTCAAATGACTGAAAGTGATAAAATTGATCAGGTTTCATTTTTCATATTTGAAGGCTATTTTCAACTGTGCGAATAAAATGCCATAGCCACTAGGAGCTACGGTGTGGTGTAATGAACAGTCTAGAGAAACAAGAGTCTAATTTTGGATGTAGGTGGTGGTGGAAATCTGGCTAAATGAAAGCTTTTCCAAGCAGAACCGTCAGGAGGAAACCATTGCTCTTGCTGACGAGGTCCCGTCCGTGGAACAGAGCTTTTCATAGCACACTACTTGTGCCACCGACAGCCACTTATAAATCATGGAAATAATGATCGATGGGGCACTATTGAAACAGGCTCCACAAGCTGGAATTTATAAGCCTCACCCCAGAAAGGCATGTGCAGCCCAGCAGTCAGCAGAGCAGCAGTAGAAAAGGGATGGCTTCGTGCTCCAAACCAAAGGGGGTCCCATGGTCCCCGAGCCCCTGCCCTTCCTATGGCTCATGCCCTGCCCCGGCTCCCCAGGGGAGTCTTCTGCAGTTTGAGGTACTCACCCTTGCTTCCACACGCACCCCACGTGCTGCCACATGTGCTGCTCTGTATGTTTCGGATTCAGTCATTTAACCTGTTGGTTTGAAACAGTTATGCACTGCCAATCTTAACATTTCTGGAAGAAGCTTTATTCTCCATTTCAATATTACAAATCCAGGGATTACAGTCTATAACAGACGAAGATGGGATACTCAGAAGTGCTCGATATCGGTTTCTCCATAACTATGGAAATCATATACATCTAATGTTTTTAAGGAAACAGTGGGTGTAGACTTAGGCTAAAACTGAACATGTTTGAGAATCTCAGACGTGTTCTGGGAGACAACATGGTCACAGCTTATACCTAAGGTTAGACTCAGAAGTAACTATTTAGAAAATTAAACAAAACTGGCTTGACTTTTCCAAGGCATGACAAACCTATGGTGTCTATTCACTGTAGAGGTTGTGGACCCTTGGAAAGCAGAGGTATTTAAAAACAGAACCCTAATTTCAGGCAACTGAGTTGGAAGAATATTGTCTCAGAACTGTGCAATAAAACAGAAAAACTTTTGTTCCAGTAATCTCAGACAAATAGCAGCTTTGGTACATACCAGACAATCTTTGAAAAATATGGCAATAAAATAATGGAAAATAACTTTGGCCTATAGGTTAAATTCTGCACACTAAATAAAACCAGACAGACTATCATTCAAGAAAATGGTGCAGAAAGGAGGGAATTTCTTCTTGTTGAATTAATAGAGGGTATATCTTGAAGATTTTCTTTCACAGATTGAGACTAATTTGCAGGTTATCAAATTGCAATATCTGAGTCTTTCTGCAGAACATGGCCCTTCTGTGCCACATTTTTAACATATCAGGTTGCTACTGGCACCTAATGAAATAACAGAGAGCTTGCAAGATACTGTATGGTGTAACTAAGTTTTTTCAATTGGGTAGAAAGTGATTCCTAGATTCAAAATGCTAACTGTAGTGTTTGACATCTGTCACAGGGTATCAAATTTGGAACCCTCTGCATAAAAGGCACTCAAGTCCTTAACAAGCTCCCCTTGTTTTGACAAATTTGCTTATTCTACTGCTGCTATTCCTGTGTGAAGAAGAAGGTGACAAAATGCTTCAAGTTAGATGACAAAAATATCTTTCCTACTCTTTGGTAACCTCCATGCACCTGGTCTCCATGGTGCTGTATGGGGAGGCCAAGAGGCAAGCAGCTTTAGTTATCAGTCTCTTCAGCATGCCTCCCTGTGCGGAGATGGGGCAGGCAGAGGTTAAGCAGCAAAATTTCTGCTGTTAGACCAACAGCGTCTCCTCTAGTGTTACTGTGTGCTCAGGTACAACTGAAGAAAAATAAGGAAAAAACCCACCAGCAAAACTGTAGAGGCCTTGCTGTTCACTTGTAAATAGGAAAATAATCTGCATTTCATTTTGCAAAACTTCCATAAGAAGAACCAAATCTTAGAAAAATTCCTTTGTTTTTCACCCCTGTCTGTAGGTTAACTGGAGGAAGGAGAACAGAGGGGTTTCCTGGGCTTTTTTGCTCCTTTTGCACACACACATTGTGTGCACACTCCTGCATCACACACCATGGCCACAGAGCCTTTCCTCTCTCCTCCTCTCCCCTGTCCCAGGGTCCAGACTGGTATTTTGGGAGTGGCTGGAGCACATAGTGAAGTCAGGGGACACCTTGGAGGAACTTACCTGTATCAGGGTCAGGTTATATGACAGCAGTCGCTCAAAACGGAGCTGTCACCTTGCCATAAGCCACACTCCTCCGCTCTCATACCACCTTCTGTGCAGTGCTACAGGAGCCCACATGAAGGCGAGCCTTGCAGGTGGTCTTCTCCAACAGGCAGAAACCCCAGCAGGGTCTGGGGGCTGGAGTCGGTCCCAGTCCCAGCTCTGTGGTGGTCAGCAGCTGCCTTGCTCAGTGGCCACTCTCATGAGCAAGGTGATGCTGGCCAACCTGGCCATGATGGCATTTGTCTCCTCTCAGTCCACTTTTGCATTAAAAATTTGTACTTTTCCTCTAAGATGTTTTTTTAAAGGGCCTGATAGCCTGTTGTCAATCTAAAATGAAAAGCCTAATGTTTACCATTCTGGGGGAAACAGCTAGGGCATATACGGAAGTCATTATTCTCCAGAGGTGCTGGTGGCAGCGGCTGCTGCTAAGTCCCCAGCTCTGCTGCTCTGCAGGGCAGACTCAGGCATGGCAGAGGCTGCTGCAGAAATGTCTTCCTGGCACAGCAGCCATCTGCACGATCCTTCATCAGACTCTTCCAAACTGCTTGGAAGAAAGACATTATTGTGGGTTGAGTGAAATAAGTCACGTATTTTCTTCCCGAGACAATTCATTTAAGTTTGGGGCATTTTAATAAAAGTCCAGGAAACATGGATGCATTCTTCAATGTTATTAGAAAAAGTCTAATGATCTTTAAAGCAGCAATATTTTGATTTAGGTCATTGTTGGTTATTTTTCAAATAAGAAGGAGCCTTGTTTCTGTCATTCACTGAAAACTCGAGAAGACACCAGCAGATGTAAAACAGATCTGCTGTCAGCCCATCTTCGTATCCTGACTCCGGGTAAATGCCTAAAGCTGTCCGATTTGCTTCACTCCAAAAGGGGTTAAGGAGCTGGTGAGAAATATGTAGAGAAACACTGACTGGTGTCTTGGCACTTTCCTCGGCACAGAATCATAGGTGCTGAGTGAAGTGGACCTGAAGGACATGGCCCCAGCGAAGAGCATCCCTGCTGCAGCCATGCTGCACACCATAGCCTTTACTCTCCGAACAAGAATTCAGCCTGTGCAGCAACCCTAAAGTTAAGACTTGTTGTGACACACCACATCCCAGCTGCCAATAGATTTAGCACAATTGTAATACGTTGTAATTACTACAAGTTAAAACATATTTTGTTTTGCACTCTTATTCTGCCTTTAGTCATATTTTCACAACTCTGAAACCACAGGGGTACTTGAGGGAAGAATGCAGGGTAGGTTAATGAAGAGATATTTTTACCGTAGGGCAGGATGCATCAACAGATAATGCAGCTCTGCCAGTGCTAGCCACTGCTTTACTTCCCAAATCTGGTCAGTGGCTTGGGAAGTCAACTGTGACATTTATAATTCAGTAGAGTCTATGCTCCTGTCTGCTGAGCCGCTACGTCGACCAGATTTAACCTGCATTTTCTTTTAGTAAGTCAGCTCCCTTTATTCTGTAAGCTACACGTACAATATGAAAAACTCCCAACCAGAGCTGTTTTCTTTATTACATGGGTTATGCTAGAAAGTTATTCCTGTCTTCTCAAATTAAACAGAAGGATTGTATGGCCTTTTAAAGAAAAGTAGAACAAACATAATTCTGTTTTGTGTGGGTGAATTTCCATGGAAGTCAGCTTACTTTGCATTGGGCTGCATTTGGCAGCGTGTCAATGTCTGCGTGGAGAAATTGGCATATATTACCTTTCCATTCACTGGATCTCATTTATAAAAGGAAAAAACAAGCCCAAATTCGTCTTAAAAATGTCAGGCCAGTAGACAGACCGAAGTCGCAGAGATGGCTTAGTTTATTTTAGAGAAGATTCTGTTACAAACTCACATTCCAGTTTGGGTTGACATAATATTGTTATATGTTTGCACCATATGTTTAGAATTTTAAACAGCTTGGGGGAAAACAAACAAAAACTATGCCTCCTGCTAGAGGGACCTATTGGCAATATAATCCTGGGCCAAAAACTCAGATGGTGAATTGCATCTCTCAGAACATCTATCAAACCTTGTCAGCAAAGAATGAGTAAACAATGCTTTTATTAACCTGAATTTAGACACTGACAGTGTGTTAGTTTCTTAAAAAGAATTCATTTGAGAAACAAGTCACCAGATAAATTACATTATTTTTTTCTCTAATAGCGCACTTTATTACCGCACTTTACACCTCTAGTAAGATTTTTTTTTTAATGTATCATTCTATGAATAGTCCATAATGGGGAACTTATTTTAATTTAAAAAACAATATGGTATCTCTCGCCTGCCCAAGGTGATCAAAGGAAATAATTTCTATCAGTATTTAGTAATGGAAATATAATGACAAAGAGGAGATTTCCTAATTCCTAGTGTTGTAACATGGTTGATGAGAAAAGTAATGCTTTTGCCCTGACATCTGCCTCTCCTTCCACAGTACAACAATGTCATCGTTACCATAGGGAAAGATTATCTGAGAACACAGAATGACTAAAATGTGAGGGCATTTTTTATCTCCATTTTCATACAGCTTTTAGAGGAATACAGAAGAAGGGATAGGAAATGTGATTCTTAGATTATCAGGCTATTTCTTGCAGAAAGCACCACCTCCAGGGTAAGGCCTGTCCCCCCCCCAGTCACTGGAAATAATTTTCTTCAGGGGATGATGACTTTTGGGTGGAAAAAAGGAAAAAAATCCCACCCTTTTCGTCCCCAAACTGTAAACTTTCATGTGAAAGTGCTCAGTTTAGAAATGACTGTCCTGAGAAACACCAAGCTGTTTTTCAGCTGTGCCACCTCTGTAGTCTTATCTGCAAGTGGGACTCTTGGCCAGCCCATCTTATCCCACGTGTCACTGGCTCTCACTTGTGGAGCTGCTGTGGCTGGTCCTCACAGAAGTCATTGTGCTAGCCCACACCAGAACCACCAGGCAGCTAAACTACATCTTTTCATTACAGTAAGGTAGCGTTTCCAATATGAAACTTCTGTGGTTTTATTCTGGTACTTTTAATGAAAAACATGCTTGGTTGAAATACTCCCACCTATAATTTTCCATCAGCTCAGAATGATGAGGATAAATTGCATTGATCTGCAGAACCCATTCCTGTGACGCTGGTGCAGAGCTTCCAAGTACACTCTTTGCATCCCTGCCTGCTCACAAAAGCAAAAGAACTTTTGGAGATTTTGTTATTTTTAATGTCACGTAGATCTTATCTTGCTACTAGAGTTGGTGATGGAAATAGCTTCTTTGCTCGCTAGTCAAGATACTGATGAATGTTTTCTGAGAGTGGGTAAACAGAGCCTCAGTGCAGTGGGTGCAGTGGGGTCTGAGGCTGTGGGAACAGAGGTAACCTTCTTGCAGGAGGGTTTCCACAGAACTCAGATTACATTTTCAGTCAGAGAGAGTTCTTGTGCCACCAATTTCTCAGCGTCCCACTTTAACGTCATTCACATTCACATTACAGACACCATGTCTGTAAAAGTACACAGGCTTTAACTAGGAAAGCACCAAGCTCCAAGGCAGGTGCTTAAATGCTTTGCAGAATTGGGTCCACGCAGGGAAACCCATATATATATATGTGGATTATATATATATATTTAGAGCTGGAAGCTTCGTCTGGCTCGTACTTGGCACTAAACACTAATTAACTACAATTACTTACACCTATATTTGGGAAACGCATTCAAATATGAGCCATACAAAACTAGATGGTCTGCCCTCTTGACAGACTGTTTCAAATAATATTAGCTGCTCATATTAATTGAAATCAAATGTAATAATTAGTGATTCAGAGAAAATTGTGGGAAAAATCAGAGTTACTCAGAGCATTAGTAGGGAAAGAACAAAGCTCTAAGATGGGCAAATTGCATTTGATGAATACCACAGGTGCAACACTTTTCAATACACCTTTGCTGGGCTAATAGCAATAAATGAGGCTCTGAGCTCAGTGAGGGGTGCCAGGCACTCTTCTAATAACAGTAATTCCAAAATAGTAGGTGAGTACGAGCTTAGAAATGAAAAAGGGAAATCAAAATACTGTCTCAGTCTTGTTGAAAGAAGCTTTTAACTTTTTTAATTTCTAACAAAAAAAAACCCCAAAAACCAACCCTGAATTATACAACTTTTTGCTCTATAACTTTTACCATTCCAGAAATGTCACAAATGTATTACAAAACAAGCTTTGGAGGACTGTGGACTTTGAATCAAACCTGACAGAGGATTTCAGGGTAATAAATCACCTAGGAAGGCCAGAAGTATGGGGGAAGATAAAGATCCTGCACATCCTCAGTGAGGAGTGGACAGGTTTTTATGGCGGTTGTGTCTTATCTATCTCCTCAAACCTGCCTATTTTCCCAACTTCCCCTTCATATGAGCCAGCAGCAGAAGTGAGCTTTGAGGGAGGCTGGAAGGAAGAGGAGGATCACAAAGGTAGCACCCCTGTGAGTGGCAAAGGGGATTAAAATCATCAGGAGCACTTGGCAGTCATCAGCAATGATCTGGCTCTTGGGAATACTTACACCGAACTAGTTATGACCTGTGCTATCTAGTTACCTGCTTTTAACAGCAAATTTTGAGGGACTGGCTACCACATATGGGGGGATTTACAGTCAGGTTTTTGCAATTTAAGCATTCCTGGCTGAAATATTTATGTTCTGCCATTGTACCATTATTGGGAGCTGTTGCAAAGGTGATAAAGAGATGTGGAGGATAGCACCATGTTTCACCTAGCAATATGGTAAATAACTCGGCTGCTTTTGGATACCATGGATGGCCGCATTTCTTCTTTAGATATCTAGTTATTTAAATTATTGAGCATAAAATATCTATTCTGCTAGTGAAGATAAACTTTCCTCTAGCTGAAAATAGTTGGTTGGTATTGTCACATATTTGAAACAGAAAAAGGGATGAAAAGCTGGGGATTGATGCAGTGGGAACTTGTGGTTGTTGCTGTGCTTCAGCTGCAGGTGCAGCACAGGGCTGCCCAGACTGACTGTGACAAGACAAGGAAGAGCTGTTATTTTGATCATCTACTCTGACTTTCTACTCCAGGCTTCTGAGTTTCACGTGATCATTCTTTCAGCAAGCCCACGACTTCCCATGGAGCTGGAGCATCACTCTGGATCCAGACTCGAGGCTCACCCAGGATTACCTTATGCTGCTCACTTGGGGAATGATACTACTCCTAGTTTGTGCCGGTTGGGGTAATGGGGTTTCTATTGTGTGGGTGGTTGCCTACAGAATCTGCGCATGTACCTCTTATTTACTTTACAGACTTTGCTTTTGTTGAGTACAGTCTCCTCTCTCTGACTATTCTTGGGTGAAATAGTGCAGGATTTTAAAAAATGTATTGCTATTGTCCTTGTCAAAATGAACTTATTCAGGAGAGTAACTACACCATATTCAGAAGACACTTTTTCAATGTTTTGTTTCTCCAACTGCTTGAAAGCAATGATTTACACAGCTATAGTGGAATGGCAAATGTAGATAAGGAAACCAGCCTGCAGGTGCTTGCCATCTGCATTTAACTGTAATATAAATGCCAATTAATGCAAATGTTGACAATTTGTTACATCTTTAATACCTGCCTGAACAATAACCAAAAAAGTCAGATGGAAGTTCGTTAAAACTACTTTTCAAGTTAAAATAAAGGAGCTCATCTCTTATAGTTCACCTCTTGCACAGAGGGGCTTTCTTTCAACAACCTGGCTGTCTTCCAGGTTACAGTTCTGAGTCCTTTACAACTATATTGGGATGAAGAGGTGGTTGTGATGGACTGACAGCAGGTGCCAAGTGTGGAAATCTCACAGGTGGAAGGTATTGGCAGATGTTTCCCAACTTGTCCCTCTTTGCTGTCTCCTGGGATACAACACACCTTCTGCAAATACGTGGCTGGTGTCGGGAGGAGAATGAATGTGCTGCTCCAGAGCTGATCTTTCTTGTAGAAGATGATGGTCTTTCTGGCTACCTCTCTGCAAGAACTTCACTTGTAGCCTTCTGCCAGTGCTTTTCCCTACAGAGAGCACTGCTGATCCAGCAGCTTGAGAATGATGCAGGATATCTGGGTTTGGGCTGCAACAGACTCCCTCAGAAAAATATCCATACTGGGTGTAACAGAAGTGCCTCCATAGTTCAACACTTCCTGGTCATGTCAGCAGGTGCTGCCCCTAAAATCAGAGTTACTGTCCCCCAAAGGAACAGGCTTACAAAGCGAGCTGAGAGCGGTCTGTCTGTGCAGCAGTGTGGCTGCTGCTATGTGCGTTGCCACTTGGGTCAACCAGGTAACTTGGGAAAACAACAAATGAGAAACCTGGGTATTGTCCTCTGTGCTCTCAAAGACATTTTCTGTGCAATCTGGAAGCTCTGGGTATATGGCTTTGTCTCAGACACAGAGGAGGGACAGGTAATTGAGATTACTAGAAAGAAAAGTGAGTGTATTGAATTAATTTGCTTAGCCCATATAAGTACATTGTCTCAGCTAAGTTTCATTTACACGTTTTTAGCCCATGGTTACATGTTTGAGCATGAAACTATTCTTCTCAGCTGGAAAATCCTCTGCTTAAAAACTCCATCTCTCCAAATCTGAAGGCTGAAGTAAAGCATCAGCCACGAGTATCTCCCATGTCTGCTGTAATCATGTCTATTTAAAATCTACATGCTAAAATTAAAAGATCAAACTCAGCCTGTGCAACAACCAGCAGCTAATGAGCTCATAGTACAGAGCAAGCAGGTAGGCACCTTATTTTATGTTAACTGCTGACAGTTGCTGTGGCTTGTTCATACTTACCACACACGATGGAGCGGAAAAGTTGGCAGTATTTTGTGGCACACCCTGCAGCACTCCATCCGTGCTGTCAAATGTGGCATGAAACTGAGCCTCTAGTTTCAGCTGGAAGAAAGAAAAGCAGCAGATATTCCTAAAAGAAGGGTTTATTTGTTCTTTGTTCTTGTCTTTTGAGGACTGTGGTCACCACTGACAACTGAGTCTGTACACTGCATGTGCTGTAGCAATGGTTTTCGGCTTATTAACTCCAAAAACATCAGAGCGAATTGTTGAATTTACCCGTTTAGAGATCTGGTTTTAATTACAACCTAAGTGCATTACAGAAGTGAATGCAGATTGATGTTGCAGAAGGAGGCTGCAATGGCAGACAGAGGCCTTGACTCCCTTGCTCGGTAGCTGTTTGATGGGAGGTAACTCCAGCTTTGGTTTGTCACCAGTGTCTGCTGTATTGCTGCCAACACTCAGCCGGGTGGGCTCTGGTGGCGTGGTGCAGAGCTGGGTGCTACTCATGGGTGCCAGCGAGCAGCCCCCTCCATGCTTGTGCCCGGGAGAGCTCCCGAACTCCCGAGTGCTCACCTGCTCGCTGTGGGACAAAAAACAAATTCAACTGTTTTATCCAGAGTCCGGGGAGAGGATGTGTGAGATCAAAGTCAAAACATCGTCTTGAAGTTCTGCTTTCGTTGAAGATTTCCCTCACTTGCAGCTGAAGTTACTCCCTTCCTAGAACTGTGAGGAGTCTCAGAAATGGGGAGCGACATCCACCTTTGCGATATTGAGAAGACTGAACCTGTTAAGAACGTGCAGGTGCTCGTGGGGCCAGGGCATAGGGAAAACTCTCCTTTCCTCACTCAGGGTCACTGGCAGAAGAAGCCTGATGGGCCTTTCTGAGTGGTGTGCTGGCCCTGGGGACCCTGGTCACCAAAGCACCCCTGTGCCACCTGCCCTTAGCCACTCTCTGGCCATGCGGGGATGGGGAGCAGTCAGGTCATGCCCAGCTTTCATCTGCTGTCCCCTATGGTGTGAGCTGCTGGCACTGCTCAATGGCTGGTTTTGAAAACAGTGACATTTTTCATGAAAAAGGCAGCAGATTTGGGCATTTGCTTTACTTACTTAGATGTGGCAACGATAATTAGAAATCACAACCTTGCATGTAATCTCTGAGGAGGTTAAAAGCCCAGTACACTAAGTTAGATTTTGCAAGAGATGAATGTACAAAAAATACAACAGGTGCACAAAAAATGAACAGTGATTTTCTATAGAATATTTTTAGGAGGCACTAGGTATCATGCATGTATGTCTATTTTCTTGCTTTGTTCAGTAACTAATCTGTTTTGGAGACAGCATGTATAACGTGGTTTCCTATTGCCTCAACACATTAATGATATTTATTTTTTGCAAAACTTGGCTGCAAAAGATTAAAACACTAATGACTGTGATTTGCATACTTCTTTTTTGAAGTTTGTATTTGATACCGCACCTTGACACCCAGGCAAAAATTGTCAACGTTATGCATTAATAAACGTTTCACATGTTTGTATGAAAGAAATCTGTGAGTTAACGGTATTGCAATAGGTTTACTTATAAGAATATGCTTTTTAATTACAATAAGCCAGTGTTTCATGACAGGATGATGAGGGGGGAGCATTTTCACGAGTCCTACCACAGTTAGGAGTGTCTGCCTTTGTTCTGCATTATCATGAGAAAAATGACATTATTCTTTTCTCTCTTATAACACATACACAAAAAAGGGTTGTATAATAATACCATACTGAGCCCATGAAAAACAGTTGTGATATGTTACCAATTATTTATGAAGGGAGTCTTGGAGAAATGCTCTGACTATAATACTTTTCTGCTTTTCTATGCTACTATATTTTCTTAAATACAGTTATCTTGGTTTGAAGATAAAACTCTCCTTTTCTGCCACACAAACATATGCACACAGGTAGATTCACCTTTTCAATGGATATTTGAAGACTTTTTAATCTAGCAAACAGCACAAAATAAGACAATGCCTGGAAGCTGTGGCTAGCGAAATTCAAACTTCAAATAAGTATTTTTAGCACTTTTAAAGAACAAAGATAAGTACTGGTGCAGTTTCCTCAGAGAAGTGCTAGATTTTCCACTGAAGATGCGGTCCCATTACAAAGAAATGTAATTACAAGTGTTGGACTTTATGTAGGAATTATGGAGGAACTGGAGAGATTCTCTATTATTACAGTGGTATGCCTAATGCATAAGGTTATGTAAACAGAGCAGGTGACAAATTACTGTGGCTACTTCTTTTGCATTCAAATCTATTAATTTATCCTGAGTACTCAAAACACCACAAAATCCTTGTGTTCTTTGGTTCTGCTCTGCATTCTTCTTTTTTTTGAGCTCTCTAAAGTTGTTACTTGGGCTTTTTGAATTTTGCAGGATGCAGTGGACTATATAGTATCCCCAGCAGAGCAATAGTGAGCCTGGGGAATATTGTAAGGAAGGCAGCTGTTCTTCAGTAGTCAGTGGGTCTTCTCTTCAGTTTACTACTTAATGCTCCTGTTTTATATTCCATAGGAATAGGTCTACTCAAAGTTGAACAACAGCTAGCTGTTTTTCTTCAAAGCAGTCTAGATGCCATTCTCTAGTGTGATCAGTGGTAGTCTGAATGTCCCTGACTTGTTGCATTAGGAGTGCCCAAGCATGAGCGGCAAGGCAAGAGAGCTGGTGGCAGCTACTTTGAGCTTGGCAAATAAATACACAGCAGAACAAACAAGTGCTAGTTGAGCAACTGGGAAATGTAATGCCTGGTTTGACATCCTTCAGTTCATTAAACATCTCAGTGACTAATGGTGTATGTGAGATGGTAAATGATATGTATGGTCTTTTAATTTTTTTTCCCAGAAATGGACAATTTTATCAAGTGCGTTATAACAAGAAAGAATATGAGTCACTAATAAATAACCCCTAAATATAAGCAAGGAATAAAGGATGCAGTAATAGCTTAACATAGATAAACCATAGCATTTGTTGTTTTCGTTAGATATTGAGTTTGGTTAGTCTTGTGTGATTGCAGAGAATAACTGGTTACTCTTGAAAAGTTGAAGGATTCTTAAATATTGCCTCATTGAGAGATAAAGTACACAGGTACAGGTACAAAAGCTAAGGTTGAATACTGTGCAGTACAATTTTTTCTCTACCATAACCAATTGCCCTTCCCTAGGACAGTTGCTGTCTCCAGGCCTGAATTACACCTGGGATCTGCTGTCTCTGCTGAGGACGGGGGAAGGTCTCACCACTCGCTTTGTCCTGGTCCCAGGCTGGGTCCCCCCGTGCTGCCCACAGGATTTCTCCTCCTCCTCCTCCTCCTCCTCCTCCTCCTCCTGCACTCCTGTGCTAGCTGCCCTTGCGTCCTTCCCTGAGCTCCCACAGGGGCTGTTACAGGGGCATGGAGACACCAGTCACAGCCGGAGTCAGTGGTGGCCAAGCTGTCCGGCAAAAGTGTCTGTGGGACTTTGGGCATGCACCTAGAAGTCTCACACCAATTTTTCTAAGGAAAAAATCTAATTTTTTTGTGGGGAAAAAAGTAACTTTATTTTTCCCTAGCAGTAAACTTTAAAGGGACATGTAACAGTGAGGTAGGGAAAAAACCCTAAAACACAAAATTTGTGACCAGTTCTAATGAATGGTCTATTAGAATGGTCTATTCATTCTCTATTTTTTCACAAGAGCTACTTATATATTTTAAGAGATTTCAATAGCTATTTCAATAGATCAGGTCTTGACTATGTGTGGTTCCTTTTTATGATATTATAGTCCTTCCTCATATTCTTTTATAGAATATAATCTATAGATATCTATAATCTATAGAATATAGAATATAGATCTATATAGAATATAGATCACCATTTCATGAGTGTGGAAATGTCAGATTCATAAAATGCCATGCTAAACCAGAATTCATAAATCAGTCACAAAGCAGTTTCATTAAGCTGACAGTGTTGAAGGAAGGCAAAATCTTTAGAGGATCCATAAATAATGTCAAACTAATTGGAAAATATTTGTATGAAAGGGGATTAAAAGTCACCAGTATTTCTTCACAACGGTCCAAACAGATTTGTAGAAAGCTGAGAAGTCCATAATTTCTTTTTATTTTTTTAAACCTCATCTAGAAAGTATCTAGTTCTGTTTGCGAGCAGCACTCTTCGTTTACCAAACAGAGTAGCCTGGGATATTTGTTGACAGGACTGAAAGAGGAGTTCAGGAAGAAAGTAAGTAGTGTGGTGTTATCTAGACAGCCATGGCTGCTGAAGTAAAAATATTTCATTCTCCATTCATACCACCTGCAGAGCGAAGGAAGTTACAGAGCTATATACAGCTCTGTGTAGCTCCCCAGCACTGAGACACAGAGAATCATGATCAGACACATGTATGTGCTTGAGGATCTGCCAACCTGCATGAGCTGTAGCCTATCCTCTGGGAACACCCCAGGTTACCATTTTCTTTTTGCCAGTTCCTGTTGCATCTGTGGGAGCGGCGGGACCTCGCTGGTGCTGGTCTCTGTGTGAGCCTGTGGGGCTGCAGGTGAGGTGTAGCTGCTTTGTGGTACCAGATGTTTAAGCTGCTTTTCTCAGGTGTGCTGGGGACTTTCTCCTGCCTAGTATCCTCAACGCATTTGGATGAGTACTAATACCTCCTTGTAAGCTGTATCCTAGGCAAAGCTGTCTCGGTGGCCACATTAGATCTTGAAAACTGTTCCCACGCTGATCCAATGAAGACTGCTCAGGAGCTGCTGCCCTTGGGCTGGAGAGGGCATTACTGGAGAGAGCAAGCACAAATACGGCCCTGCGCCTGCGGTGCCTGGTCAGCTGCTCTCCATGCCACTTCCATCCTGCTCTGGGTGAGCATTGGAATTTGGCCTTGTAAAGGTCTCTTTCTATACAAAATATTTAATTTAGAGTAATGCATTATGATAATTTTTGCAGCTGTTGATGTATGGGTAAAACCTGATACTGTAAATTTGTAGTTATAATGACGCAAGTTGTTCACACTGCAGGATGTACCAGATGCCACAGTCCTGCCCTAGGAAGAGGCAGACTTGCTGACCTGATGCTCTGGCTCTCTTACACCTGAGTTATATGGTTCAGTTTTATTGCATCTAGGGGGTTAGGTTAGGGTCAGATTTTTATCTGGGCCATGTCATCCACCTTCAGTTACACAAAAGTAAGCAGGCCTGAGAAATTTTCTCCTGATCTTATTACTCTATATTTTAAGGCATTCCGCTGTAAGCAGCTCTGAATGTAGCAGTGACCCCTTTACTGCTTTCAAAATGAAAGATCTCTCAAGCCATATGCTTTTTTTTTTTTTTTAAAGTACAGAGCTGAAATGAAATTCCCTAAGCACAGCCAGTGTTTCCTGTGCTCCTTTGCACTATTTTCCATTTTGGGCACAACATAAAAAGTGTATCTTGGCTGTGTATAATTAATGTCATGGAACTGTGATCCTGGCATGACACGAGCTGTATCACTGAGAGCAGAAGGTAAGAAGAAATCATGATTGCTCAGCAATTTACATGGGAGGATGAAGGGGAAAGGCATTTTAAATTAATGGTTCTAAGGCCTTAATGTTGCCCTGCCACATTTCATAAATCTTTTCTGAGCAATACCTCCTGTGAAAGGGGACTTCAGAGTCGCTTAGGGAATACCAAACAGGTACCTTTTTCAGGAGGAAACTGTTTTTACATTTTGCTTCAAAATGCACCCCGTGGAAGGAAGCAGCATTTCAGCTTATAGAGTAGCACTAAATGTCTACTGCCTGCAAAGAGTCTCTTTTCTGAAAGCCATTTATCTTCAAAACAATGCCTGTCCCCTTTGACAAAAGGTTGAGCTCTCCCCACCGTGCTTGAGTGCCGCAGCGGAGGGCTGTCTGAAGGCTTGTCCCATGCCAGCAAGGTAGAAACGCCCCTCACCATCTCACAGCCCAGCCGCGAGCTCAGACCCCAGCATTCCATCACTCTCAGTACATGGGTAGCTCTGCCTTTGTAGAGAGCTCTGCAGCTCCGTGTGCCCTGCAAAATCATTTACTTCATGCAAGCACTGCAGCACATTTCAACCTTTCTTTAAAACAACTGGAGAGCTGGTTTGGGTACTTCTGAAGCTTTGGGAACATAGCAGGGGTGGGAAACCCCAATGCACGTGGTACTTGCAGTACTGATCTTGCATTTGGAGCGCTTCAGCAACAGCACTGTTTGGCAGCGGTCAGTGCTTCTCCCTGACGTCCTCCCCCTCACAAGACTTTCTGCATCTTTTGGCAGAGCTGGCAAGACACATCTTACAGCATCTGTCGTAGGTAGTGGGTAACCTCATGTTACATGAGTTCCTTTCAAAGACTTCAGTGATGGAGCAGATCAGTTGTCACATGAACTGATTGCATTAATTGGCATTTGTAACACGGTAGTTAGCACATAGTGAGAGAAGGATAGATGACCTGCCTTAATATATTCAGTAGCTGTTTAGGTTCTTTGTAGTACCGCTTCCAATGCACAAAAAGTTTTTACCTCACATTGCCTGCTCTTCGGTACTAAAAACACTTGAGCGATAGCACAAGTGACTCCCTTATGACAGTTATTTCCCCAAAATAATTCCTTATGCCTCCCTCATGACTGTCATTTGCTACAAAATCATTTCCACTATGATCTGTACAGACCCACTAATGCATTTGTGACTAAAAGCAACCACTGCTTAGCACTGGAATCCTCAAAAGATTGCAGAGGAAAAACAAACAGGAAAAAAATTGCACCATGTGTCCACAGGCAGAGACACAGGGAAGGGATTGGAAGTGGAGGGTGAACTTTCCCCTGAGCTGGCAGGAGCTATGCAGAGGGTCACGGTGCAAGGAGCAGGTGCCTCTGTGCCCTGATGGTCACAGCCAGCCACAGCAGCCACAGCTCCTCAGGGTCATATGCGGGAGGAGAAAGATCATGCCCAGGGAGGAGAGGGGAGGGGATGCTGAGAGGCTTGATCAGTGTTTTCCTGATAAGCCTGGGTGGAAATGGCACATATCTAGCCCTGTACAGCACACTTGCGGGAGAGCACAGCCCCACGTGTCAGTGAGTGCTGCCTCCAGCCATGCCCAGCAGCTCCATTTCACCTTCCCACCCTGCAAGCCGGGCAGCTGGTGTGGCCACCACGTTAGCACTGCCACAGCCAGCGCTTCCATTTTGTAGAAGTGTCGTGGTAAGCTGAGCTTCTCATTTTTTAATGAAAAGACAAAGTTTCTAGAGTACACAGAGAAGGTGCTGAGTTCAACCTTTACACGGGCACAGATGAAGGGATCATTCAGGAAACTGCCAATTAAGCAAAATACTGGAAAAAAACCCTTCTGTTTATTTCAACAATTCTAGAGTTTATCATGTTATAGGAAGGTATAATGCCATAGAGAGAAATGTAGTCTGGTAGACATATGACAGACTCTTTCCGTCCCAGAGAACTTGAAAACATGAAAAATTGAAAGAACTGCATTTTAGCCTAAAAAAGAAAAGGGACATGTTAAAAGCCCATAAAAACAGCTACAAAAAAAGCTTTCATAATCAGGGCAAGGAATAATCTGGTGCCCATGTTAATGGTGGATAGACAAGAACTAATGCCTTAAAATTACACTATGACTGGGATTAAGTACTAGGAAAATCCTTATAATGGTAAAGATATAGTGATTTTGGAAGATGGGAAAGTTGTGGGGGTCTCCATCACTGGCAGCCTTTAGTAACAGGTTATGAGGCTGGACTGAACTGATGTAAGTGTGGCTGATCCTTCCTTAAGATGGGGGACAGGCCATATGGCCTCTTTAGGTCCCTTCCAACTATAGCACTCCAAATGTCTTTGCAGACACAATGGAAAAACGATTAATTCTCACTATTTGATTGCAGATAAATAGAGTATTTGTTGAATAGTGGCCAGTTTGCTCAGTGAATGTTTAATGCTTTATATTCGATTGAACCTACATATTATTTAATACTCCCCATTTCTGTTGTCAGGCAGCTTTCAGCAATGGCTAGCAATCTTTCTGCATTTCAGCAGATTGCATAATAACAGTTTTCAGCAGAGTGATCTGTTGGATAATATACTCATTACAGGTGGAAATTAGGAAGCTTATTTGAGAAATGTGAAGTGCATTAAAATAAAATGAACTCCCAAATGACTTTCTCAAAAAGTAAGAATTTACAAAGCTGTAGGGACTCTAAAAGTTTGAAATGAGAAGTGTGACTTTTACAAACATGTGATATCAGCAGGGCTAATTTCAGATGACTGATTGGGAAGACACGCCTGGAGAAAAAAAAATGCAAAAAACCTAATGCAGGGAATCCCAGGGAACCTTTATTTTTTGCTTAAGTGCAAGGGACATTTTGAACCTATGTTGTCTCTAGTAATAACTTCAATGACAGCAGCTAAAAATAAGCACTACACAAATACAATGGAATTCACCAGTGTGAGAAGGCGTTTGACTGCAGCATGGTCTTTGTAAATTGGGATTCTGATCTGCTACCAAAATAACTCTCCTCTGCGGTTAGAAGTGCTGTCCCATAAAAAAGTCAAATAGATCTGTGGGGCCAGACACTGCCTCTTCCTGAATCTTAACAAAAATAATCGTAGTAATAAAAGGTCTACAAGGCTGTATCATAAGATTTTAAGATCTTGCATTGAATATGTAGGCTTTTCCATCAGTGCAGAGTTAAGATTTAAAAATAACCCTTTTTTTGAAGAATCGAAATTGAACATGATTTGGGGATAGTAAAAATGTGGAGCAAGAAGCATCTTGTGGCAAATACTGTCCGAAATCATAAGCATCTAGCCAAGAAAAGGTGAATGTGCCAAGACTCTCATGCGATGTTGGTTTTTAACTTGTGACAGCATTTTTGCAAAGGGAAATTTTTAACAGAATCACAAAGAAGCTGCTGAAGAGGCAACATGGAAATTACTCCAGAAGATGCTTTCGAAGGCCAAATCTGAATGAAGGTACAGACTTGGCCACTCAAATTCCAACACCTCCTTCCCTGTTCAGCACTGGTTTTGCTGTTCTGCAGCACTCTTCTGAAGCCTCTCCAAGTCAGCTGGCATTTCGCGTGAGCCTGGTGCTTCAGCTGTGTTGGCTGTATCTGGTTACAGGGGCGTTTCTGACTGTGTAAGTCTAATGAGCGGGGCTCGCAAAGCCATGTGGCCACAGTCCAAAAAGGGACGCGCCTGCACATGTAGCTGACTTTGGAAATGAGCTCCGAAACCCCATCAGGGTGTAAAGCAACTGGCTTGGTACAGAGGTGAGGGCAAATACTCCTCATAGGTACTGGAATGAAATAGAGGCAGTTGTTTTAAGAAGTGTGACCTCCAGAGGATGCAGTAGCATTTTGAGGAATTTCATTCACCACCTGTGATTTCAGAAGCTATTTTATTTGTTGATGAACTCCAGCTTCTGTGGAAAAGATAAAATGGATCTTAAAACTTTACTATAAAACATATCTATATGGGAAAATAGAATCTGACACATGCACCTTATTAGTAATTAGGAGATCTAGGTTGAGTCTTTAGTTCCACCGCCATGTTATCTAAGAACCTGGTAATGCTTGTTTTTTAAAAAGTTTTCTATTGCCTTCAGTAAAATGGCGACAATAATGTTCCTGTCCTCTCATTCTTAGTTGGCTTTCTTTACTGCCATACAGGAGAAATATGTTTCTTAACTAATTACTTGTACCAGAAGTATAGAAGCCCTCAGCACTATCACCATGATAAAATAGTTTATGAAAATAATAGGTCAGATACTTCCTAACTTGCATAAAGTGAGTTAGTATAGTCTAACATGAAAAATAATAATGCTGAAAGGCAAGTCTGCAAAAGGAGCTGGCTGAATAATTCATACTTAAATTGAATCTGATAAATTTTGCTCCTTTCCTCCATTGACAGAAAGCCTATATACAGTTGACTGTTTCTCCAGATTTGTTCTGTTATTCTATGATTCATGTGCTCTACAGATCTCTTTTGGAGTATTGTCTGTATCGTTTAACTGTGACTGGTTGCGTAAGGCGCACGGTATTGTTTCTGTTTCCTGATAGTGCAGTGCTAATGTTAACAACCAGGACTCTGATACTGATGTTTATGGAAAACAAACATAAAATTCACTTTCTATAAATATTTGAGCATAAAAACTTAGTACGTGCTTTACATGAATATTGATAATAGTAAAATACAGTGTTATGAGTTTTCCAAATGTTCATGGAAAGTTAAACAAGGTCGAAGGCAAACTGTTTGAAAATGTGACTGAATATTCATGCTGTTTTTTCCTGGTTTCAGAGCTCTGACACAATTCTAAGCTGTGCAGTTGCCAACAGGATCCTTTTCTTCTTTCCTTACCCTAATTTATGTGACTTATATGTGAATCCTGACATGGGTTTACAAATGGAAAACTCCACCTATTAACACTGATGGTGTAAGGTGCGTGCTAAGGACACCCAGAGCACTGCAGCATTAGTTTAGATCCTTAGAGCTTATTTTAAGGCTGCGTGAGGTCCCTGATGGCAGCCTGGCTGGCACGCATGCTCCCAACACGAGTGTGCTGGCAGGCCAGCTGGGAGGACACAACCCCACAACCTTATTCATTTTTTAAGACAACCACTTGAATACCTGCAGTGAGTCACTGGAAAGCACACTGTGTCTGAGTTCAACTCTGTCTGTCAGAGTGCCAGGAAGCCCAGCTAAGCTGTTTTTAAAATGCCACCATGGAACCAAATATTTCTAAGAAGTCCCCAAATAGCAAAGCAATTTCAGGAATATAGCAAGATAAACAAGGAGAAAAATATGAAAGCAAAACAGTAAGTGCAGGCTGGATATTCTCTTGAAATATCAAGTGTTAATCACAGATTGCAGCAAGGAAAGGGGAACATGGGAAAAATAGAGTAGTGACATTTTGTAATTACAAATGGTACGGTGAGTACCAATAACCTTCATCATACTCAGAAACCTTAGAAACACTGTGAGTGATGCTTGAGAAAACAAGAAAAAACTCTCTTCTTGTCAGAGCTCTTTTCCCTCTTGGTACTCAGCTTCTGCATGAATAGGCTGATGGTGGAGTAGAAGATGCCTTTTGTGATTGTATTTTAGCTCCTGTGTTGCTGATATCATGGAGCAACATGGTCCAGCTGGCAGCTCATGGGCTGAACCACATGTGCAGAACTCTTTCTGCAAGTCCCCCTTTTCATCAGCACACCCAGGGACAAGCACTTCAGCTGCTTTAAAAACTGCCCCCGCTGCCTGTTCCCTCACCCCTAAACAAAGGGTGCTTAGCGCCTGAGCTGGTGCCTCTGTGGCTGTGTATGTGTGTGCCCGTGCATGTGTGTAGTACAGAGGACAGAGAAGCTTGAGGCACATACGTCCACCTGGCATCACAAGGGAACTGCCTCCCCTGCATGGGTCTGGTCTGCCTGGCTCCCAAAGTTGGGGTCCAGTCCCTCTACATACCAAAGTTACAGGACATTTGTTCACATGCAATATTTCCCCATAAAGACTTTTCTTAAGGAGAAAAAAAGTTGACTCTAGGCACTTAAAAAAAGATAAAATTAAGCTGGTGTTCTATTTTTTGACCTGGGTTATTGGATCAGTGATTTTTTGGAGAGGTTGTTTGTGGAAACAGAAGTAGAAGGTGAAGGAGCTGACATTTCAAGGATGTCTTTTGTACACAGAAGAAACCGAATATAAATACATTTCGGATTCATGAATTTGTATGTTTGTACTGAGATAACTTTCTGATTGAAATACAAGGACTGCAGCTATATAGACCCTATGCTGAAATTCAAGATACACGTTCTGCTGGTGAAGAGCACGTGCTTTTTCCTGGCAAAACACCTACAGCTTTAGTATGTGTAGAATTATTGCTCATATTCTGCTCTTAGGGTCTCGTGCAAAAGCAGCATGTATTTAAATTACCATTCTATTTTAATGAAATAATTCCCTGTTAATAATGGCAGGGTTACCAGCTCCCTTCTCTAGTTATGGAAATTCTTCCACATTCAAGCTAGGAGCTTTCCTAGTTGCTATTAATACATCAATCTAATTATATTAGATAAATGTGCAAAACAAATGGATTTCATTCTGCCCTGCCTCTCAGTCACAAGAACATTTCTTTTCAGTTCATATATCTTTGCATTACAGGTCACATATCTCATAAACTTTCAAAATAAAGCCTGCTTATTACTAATTACATTTGCTCTCTGCAGTGCCATCAAATTTATTTTCTACTGTGACGCTATTACAAATATTCCATTTTGTTGCTAGCACTGAACACCCTTACGAAGTCTTTGTCAACTTGTTATTACAGTAGCATGTGGCTTATAACAAGATATCTTTTATATTCATTTTTAACATGTTTAAATATCAAGTTGCCCTTACTTTACTCTATGTAACAAGCCACTGAATGTGCAGGAGAAGGTTAACGTAACAGGCAAAATAAATCAACTTCAAGTTTCAACTAATAGCCTTAATAGTTGGGCAAATCTCATCAAAGTTTTCTGTTTGAGGCTAATCTGACAGCAGGCCTAACATCAAGAAACAATTACTGGCTTTAAAGCGGTTCTTGTCTTTATCTCCCGTTTTAAGACACATCAAATGAAAATTAGAACAAGCAAGGGAGAGGAAATGTTATAGTTAACATTAAACTCCTGAGCATGTGAGTTAAGTTCATTTTACTTGCATAGCTTGAGAAGTCAATGAAATGCAAGGGCTAGGACCTGACCTCTTTGCATTGTATTTTGTAATTACAGCTTATAGGAATTCATGTGATTGTTTAGAGCAAAGACGCTGTTGGATGTCTATGTGAGTGTGTTTCTCTGCACTTGCTCTCGTGTTTTTAACTGAAGCCATAGCTGCCAGCTCGTGTGTTCCTAGCTGGGGACTCAAAGCAAGGAGCTTTTCTAAAGTGAGATACAATGATATCACACTTCTGGCTCCATCAAGAAGCTTGCTAGTAGTTGATGCTTTGTCCTGATGAGCATGGTCACCTGGCGGGCTGCAGTCCATGGATACAAGGACAAATTAGTTCAGAAATGAACAGGATAAGTGTGTAAGAGGTATTGATTTTACCCTGAGACCTGCTCTTCAGACCAAGTCAGGTGAATGTCCCAGGTCCTAGTGCTCGGTGTCCTCACTTTAATGGCTTTCCAACTCAGTGTTAATTTTCTGCTCAAATGGGTTTTGGAAGCTGAATAATGCATAAACAGAAATATACGCAGAACTATTTCAGGATCCGCAAACTGGCATGCCTTCACTCCAATGATAAGCATCTAGCTGTGTCTGTGAAGATAGGCACATCAAAATCTCCTTGTGCTGTCGTAAATTCTTAACTTCAAGCTAGGAGAGTTCAAATATGTTATTCAAAAATTCAAAATCCTGGCCTCAGTGTATTTACTTGTGTGATGTACCATATCACTTGCCATACTCTGTGTAGGCAGCAAACACATCCACTTGGCAAAGATTTCAAAAGAGCATGTAGCAGCAGATTAGAACTTTCCTTGAATCCCAATATTTGGATGAATAGTCCATACAGGCCTGTTGCTAGAACGTATGCATTATCTGGCACCAATGAAGAATGTGATGTTCTTGCAATAAATTTAACTTGACATATACCAAATATTGAAATCTATTACTTCTGGACAACGTCATGGCACGTTTTTTGACTTGAACTGTTCCATAACTGATATGATGAACCACTTACATTCTTTGGGAGATTTTGCAAAGCATTTCAGTCTTGCTATCATAACCTGATTTGCCATCAGAATAGCCTTACAGTCTAAGTCCAGACTATAGAGCTAATAATTAAGACCTTAGAAAAAGCTGGAGGGATACAAATGAAAAAAAGGAATGTAACTACTGATCGTGAAAGCACAGAGAGAAGTAGCATACCCAGTAGAAGAATCAAAATGAAAATGAGAATAATACAAGACACAGATCAAAGCTGACCCGGAACTGACAATATTCTGGTGACAAGCATAATAGTGTCTCTGTTGCTGTTGATAAGTATTTCCTGCAGCAAGAAAGTGTTATTTACAGTTCCCATAGGAAAAGGATAGCATCAGGTACCACTTTAAGAAATTTCTTCGGCCAGTTTCTCTGGCAGGGGTTAAGCAGCAGATCATACTGGATGACGAACATAACACCTTTCTGGCCTTAAAATCTGCAAAAGGTCAAGAAAATGTAGTTAAAAAAATAAAATTGAAGAAATAAGTGGGGAACGGTATTACTACACAGTTTTAGTGATTGCTATACAGTTCCACAGATATTTCTTCAATTTAATTTTTAATGGGCTCTATTTCACCTACATAACTGTCCCTCTAGGAGCATGAATCCAACATTTAGATAATTAAGATTCTCACCACTTAACCGTACAAGTGCCTAAAATGTGTAGTGGTCTACAACCTGGTACATCTACAGGACACAGTGCAGTACTACCCTGAAAGCAGTTAGATTCATATGGAAGTCACATTGCACCTGAACTAAATGTGCTGCAGGAGTTTTAGAGTTGGCTTTGTCAGTCCTGTCTCAAGGATTTCTGCACCATCTCTGCCACAGGTACTCATGAAATAAGATTTACCTGCCACTGATTGGGCCCTGCAAGTGCGTGTGACTAAATCAGAAAAAGTTTAGAAGTGAGTGAGAATATAGGTACTTCCTATTTTTTTCTTTCAGCTATTACTGTTCTTGTGTTTGTTTATTATCAGTATTCATGATGTACATCATCGAGGCCCATTTGTAAACTCTCAGCTTTAATTCTTACATTAAGTTTTCAAAAGAAGGATTTGAGTAATGGAAACATAAAAAATATTACACCAACAAAACCCGCTTTTTCCATTCAGCACAACTCAACAATTGAGAACTATTTAAAATATGTTTATATATTCACATATTTTCTGGGTTTGGATAAACAGAGAAATCTGGTGCATATTTACAATAAGTTTGAAAGTTCAGTAATTATCACCAGAAGTCATCATTAAGCCTCCAGATAAACAATGGAATGTCACTTGGTTTGACAATGCAATAGGAATAATTTCTACTAATTATTCCTGTGATGAATTTGCTCATTAGCTTTTACTACACGAAAAGGAAACTGAAAAATCAATATTTCAGTTCACTTTTTTTTTTTTGTATCATCTGGGAATGCTAGTTACATATTTTGCACAGTAATAAAGGGAACCAGAGGGCAGTCAAGGAGACTAAAAAATATTAAACTTAGAAGCAATAGTGATTAACAATAGATGCAGCTGTTCTCAGAATGCAAAGAACTGTTGATTCAGAGGAAAGCTGTGTCCTTTACAGTCTTTCTTTAGAGACTCAGGTGTTTTTTTTCCTTAAAACAATGATATTGATGGCTCTTTTGGACAAATTATCTAGATTAATTTCTGTGTTGATTCAGCATCACTTCTTTCTTCCTTTGCCCATATAATGTCTAACCATAACACTTGTTTCTTCCTGTTTTTGCTTATTAAGGTGTTGTTTGCTACCCCTTTAGCTCTGCATTTAGTTTTGCCTTTTTTAGTATCTTCACTCAATCCCGCCAATGCTGCTGTGAGATCTTTCCTTTGCTGTCTGAACACAGCTAGAAAAGCCAATGAACAGTCAAAGCTTTTTAAACACCAGCGTTTTAAGCTTTGCTTGGAAGCATTCGTCAGCCAGGCTTTCAGCTTATACTGCAATTTGATTAACTGTAATGCCAGAGAAGATGTCAGGATTGTGGTGTGCCAGGAGCAAGTCAGCAGCTGGTATGCGATCTTTAGGTGATCTATAAGGCTCAATCAAAACATCTACTCAATCTAGGAGGCATTGCATGCTAGTCACATTAATGAGAAAAAGAATCAGTGTTGTTGAAGACTAGAGCTGATCAGAAACTTTCTGATTGAATGTTTTGCCCTCTGAAGATCTTGATAAGTCAGGGTGAAATGTTCCTATGGTGTGTGGCACCTGGGGGAAGCCCAGCTTGTTCTCCAACTGGGCACCTATCCCAGCCTCTACCACCCTAGTGCTGCCTAGAATCCCACCTTCGAGAACCCGAGGCTCCGAAACTTTGACAAAGAGAACCTCAGGGGTGATTAGAGAAAGTCAAAGAATAGGATTGATCTTAAACTATTTTGGTTATCTAAAGAAAGAGACCACATTTAGGTCATGTATAACACTCTTTGTAGTCATTGCAGAAAATGGGTAAACCGGAGAACAGTTTCATCTTTTCTTTTTTAAGGTGTTTTACTTTAGCTGAAAGGGATCATCCTTTGGGAATGCCTGCTTCCTTCCATTGTTCAGAAAGCCTAAATTAGATTTCAATGTAAAACTTTTAGACAGGAAAGCTGGGACAGAAGAATTCTTCCCAAAATGACATGTAAACTCATATATATGTTTATAGTTATAGTTACAGTTATGGTTGTGTATAAGTACGTAGGTATGTGTATATAAACATATATACAGATACATATAGATTAATTTCAATTCTGCAAGAAACTTTAGTTATTGATATTCCTTTTTCTTTTTTTCTTAAGGACATATTTTTGAAATCTGGGAATTTATTGAGAATGGCAGTTCCAGTTTTCACAGAATTCTGTTTATAACAAATATCTTGCTTTGTCTTTTCTATAGATGATGAAATCTAAAGTCTGCTAACCACAGGTGTGAATGATGTAGCATTCTAACAGAGTTACAGCATGAAAATCAGAGTATTGCTGCAGTTCTGATAGGAAAACAAAAACATTTTTTTCAATGTTGAAAAAGAATATTTTCAGTAGTCACACCTAGCTGGGTATATTCAAATGCTTTTCATCAAAAGAGTGCACAGACATAGAATAAAATGTTCTAAATGCAAGACATATATTTTGGTCTCTCAATATGGCTATCATATTATGAAAAGAGAGGTACACTAATTTACCATTGCTGGGTGAGCTGTTTCAGCATAGCAATGAGTAATTAGCCAAAAGGTTCTAAAACAGATGTAAAGTGGCAGTGCACTGTTTCCAGTGGGGTTATTATAAAACACTTGCTTACTTAGTTTCCAGTATAGAGGGCTTTGGGCCACATAATCCATCAAAGAAATTGGTAACTACATGAAATCCTTATTCTATCCAGAAATAAAAATCTATTTATGATATGTAGAAGGCCCTTTTACTGTACTGTCTGAGCACCTCACAAGCCTTACAGTAGCTTCACTCATATATAAATAGGAAACGCAGACCCCCTGAGTGACTTGTCCAAACTCATCAGAAAGGTCTGTGACAGAGTGGTGTCGGGCACTCAAGTCTACCCACCTTCAGGCTAATGGTACAACTGCAAGCTTCTTTGTCTTTCCTCCCATCAGAGAAAGTATAGCTGCATGCAACCTAAAATTGTGAAGGAACTTGATATAGAAAACTGTAGGAGAGATAAAAGAATCAGTAAATTCAAAAATTGAGGTTATATCTGGGCTGACCATCTTTATGACAGCAGAGAAAATAACTGGCTGCAAGAGGCTAAAGAACATTCTGCAGTTTCAGATATGTATGTTGCTCCCATTCCCTTTTCCATGGTTGTTTACTATTATGGCACCATGGCTTGTGATATCAAGTCATCTCATATAATGCTACTGACATTTCAGTGCACGTCAGGTATGTTTTAGTGCTGCATGAAAACATGAGATTTTTAAAGAATGTATGTCTCAATGCATTCCATCGTGTTTCAAACATCCAGCAAGAGCAGCATTGGAAATGTCTTTGATACCTTTTAAGAAACAGAAGGCTGAATTCCATGGTTACACCCCAGCATCTGCAGAGTTTTCTCTGCAATTCTGAGCAAAACTGGGAACAGAACATTTCACAGCATTTCTCCATAATTGGACTATTGTAAGGGTTTGGTCTTGTTACTGGAGCATACAGAATCTTTAATGTCTGTGACTGACTTTGAATCCAACCTCTGTCTATTTCTGTGATTATAAGCATGGTGAAAAATATGGCTAGATAGAAAAAAAGCATGTATATGGCTGGTGTTATTAGTTTTGCACTTTTGTTGAGTGCTTATTTACCCGGTTACAATTTATGCAATACATAACAATAGAACGTGTACGAATGGCCCACAAGTCCATCTGAACTTCTTTAGGTTATGATGATCAGGTAAATGAAAATGAATTTTCAGTTACTCTCCCAGAATCTCTGAAGTAAAAATCTGGGTAAAGAGGATGATCTTGGTTTACCTCAAAACTGATATCTAAAAAGTGTTGAGGACAAAAATGTCATCTTTTGTTGTACTGGTGATGGAAAATCTCTCTTTGTTTTCAATTGTCTGAATCACATCCACTCGCAACACTCAGGAAAATGTGCAGGATTCAAAATAGTATGAGATCCCAAAGAGCATGTGGTACATATTTTATTTCAGAACATCAGTTACGCTACTGAAGTAGGATACTGAAGTTGCCAGCTTATCAGACAATTATGCATAATTCAAAATTTCTGGAGACTTGAGTCTTAGGCTTTCTAGTTAGTTGTTCAGTGTCTAAATTTTCAGATCGCTGCCCTGAGTTTGGTGCCCAGTTTTGGTACAGTGCTTCAGGAGACATAAATGTCTAATAATGAGATTTACAAACTGTGCTGAGCTACTTAAGCTAGCCAGTAGGAACTGTTATGAACAGAGGCGGTCTTAAGCTGTCCTGAAGTACTTACAACTTTAGCCCAAGTGGACCTCGCAACACTGAACTTCTACTGTATAAGGTGCTATTATTCATTTCTCACAAAATGCATCTGGAGAAGCCGATGGTGATCCTCCTCTAACCTTTTATCCAATAACTCATGATTAAAGTACTCACCCAGGTTGCAGGAAAGGCAGATTCAATTGTCTCCTCTACTTAATGGGATTCAACCTGCCCCCCCCCCATGTCCCAGAAGAGCATCATAATGGCCAGACTATAGGCTATTCTGAGTAAAGGCTTTCTCAGTCCCATGAAAGCTGTTTCATGCTGTCTGAAATAATTGAAACTAGTGGTAGTGCTCTTGTAGCTGTAATGGTCTAAGAATAATAAGAGAAGAAAAGCTTGGTGGGAAAAGGTAATGTCTCCTATAAGAACATTTGATGCAGCTGAAAGAAAAGGGCAAGCTCAGGGTCATCTAAGACATTCCCCAGATCTACAGTATAAATTTAATTTCATAGTAATACATTTAATGTAAAAGATGTAGGGCCACAGAGAGAATTATTATGCCACTTGGGAATGCGGACTTCATCCCTACTCAGATGAGTACTCAATATACATTACTTATTCATGGGATGAGGACATGGCATTTAGGTAGCTGAGTTAGATGGCTCTACCTCCATTGTCATTTTATGCATTCACCATGTAAGAATGGATAAAACAAGACATACAACTGGAAGTTGTAAAATATTATATTTTTCCTAGCACAATTTTTAAATACTGTTCATCCCTGTCAGTGCACACAGCTTTATATCCTTGTAGCTTGGGAAAGATGTCCTCATCAAAGGCAATATCTCAGGTTTTGCACATGTGTTCAGTGAGTTATTTCAGACTGTCCCACCTCCATTTTGTGTGGAACACTGTCTCTTTCATGAAATTTCTTACACCAAGTGTCTGCTTCCCGCAGAAAACACTTGGTTTTCATCAGAGCTGCTTGAAAACAGTTTTCCATTCTGGACTGGGTGCTCTGGGATCTGCCTTTCCAGATACTCCCCTCCATGGTGGACACCTGCAGGGCTGTGCGCAGGGAAACTCAAAGGCTGGGCACATGTGGCGTCCACCATTGTGCCTGCAAGGACAATGGGTGATGCTGGTGGCCCTGTCCCCCAGCTTGGTTGTTCTGACTTCAGCTCATCTTACCTTCATCTTAGCTTTTTTCTCCATTATTAATTTTCACAGGAACATTATACAAGATGTCCTGTAAAGTCAGAGGCCATGTATGGTCTCCATGAGAGAATAAGTCAGGGGGTATTAGCTGCAGTTTGGAGAATGCATTTTTATTGTTTTGCACAATTACGTACAGAATGCCAGTTAAACAATGTTCACCAGCCAGGATAACATCCCAGAGGTCCAAGAGTACAGCTGTACTATTTTCCGGACCACCAATCCCTCATTTACTGTTAACAATCTTGTCAACATTGCTAAAAAAATTAACATTTTCTTCTCATTTATCTTGCAGAATTGAGTACTGGCAGCTGCAGCCCTTAAATGTTAGGGTAATGCATGAAAACAGAGAGCTAATTCATTTATTTTTTAAAATATTTTCTCTAAGATTTTTTTAATATTTCAGCTCTCATTTTTAGCTTGAGAATTTGAGTTATATTTTAATTATACCCTTCCTTCCTGACCTGTCCCCTTTTGCCTGTCTCAAACGGAAACAGCTATACTATAAGAAAGATGTGAGGTGGGGGGAATAAAATAGGGTAAAGCATCAGGACAAAAAGTAAAAATGCTAATTCAGATTCTTTTGGCTAATCAGGCACAAAAGTTCAGTTAAACAATAAGGTCATACAGGCAGTCTTTGGCTGGAAATTCCATATTGTAGCCCTTTAATAATATATAGACAACATAAATTCAATCACATCAAGGTTTAAATCTAATTTGAAGAAGAGTCAGCCCTGGAGGTCTCAGTTTTCTTGTTACTTGTGCAATAATGTTTATTACACAAACATTTGTCATTAATGGTAAGCATTAAAATCAGAAGAAAATCTCCATGCACTGATCAAAATGTCAGGTAAGATGTTTATACAAAGTCCAAAGAAGCAAAGAATGCATTTCTTCTTGGCATTGTAGTGCCATTAAAAAGGTCAAAATTTTGCACAGAGCCCTCTCACTGCTGCTACAGGACAGCTTTTCTGAAATCAGAAACACTTTAGTCCATTGGAAATCTTGTACTAATCCTCAAAAAAATATTTCCTATGCAGAGTGTGACTTCCTGCTTACAGGGATGGCAGATGCCAAAGCATTGCAACAGCTTGCAGAGGTAGTTAGAGCTGAAACATGCACCAAACAGAGTTTTACTGAGACAGTATCATTCACCAAAGACTGGGTGGGAAGATGGCACAGCAGCTGCAAGCCACGTAAAGAAGAGGCCTACTATGAGCTGTAACCAAAACCTTTAGAAGAGAAATGGGGAAATTTTGCACTTAAAAATACAGTTTTGTTTCAGGTTATTTTTGATTTTGATAAAATTTTCAAACAAGTGTCAAAGCTAATGCTCTGTGTTCTTCCGAATGTATAGGAGAGAAAAACTCATTTTGCTATGACATGATTTTTTCGCTTAATTTAGTTTTATTCCAGTTGCTACATCAGGAATGCAACTCACTTACGTGGAGCTGTTTTCGCATTGTCAGACTGTATTGTTCATCTCTATTATAATTTATATTATTTTAATATTTTGTATTTTTCCAGTGGTATTAAAATGCTTTTAACTTTCTGAGACAACATATATTGATATTAGCAGAGTGTGACAATTTGACATTATCAAAACAAACAATTCAATATTTCTGATTCTACACTTCTTGGAGATTCCATTCTGTGAAAATTGAAGACATTTTGACATTTCTCTCTGATTTAGAATGAAAACACATTTTTATTTGTAAGAATTTTTCATCAAAAGGAAACTCCATTTATGGATTAGACCCTGTTGTGACTCTTGTGCTAAGGGGAGGCAGCTATCCATCATTTAGGAGAAGCAGGCACCTCCAGAAGGTGATTCATCCAGTTTTAAAACAGATGCTTCAGAAAGTTGGGATAAATCATCTGTTAGAGGTGTCCATTGCCCTGCACTGGTTGGGAAATGTGTTCAGGCAACTAGTTTAGACTTGGGCAAAAAATTTAGATGTCTGAAGTGTGACAGGAGTCCCATCGAAAATGGACCCCAATTCAGAGATAATTTACCTATTACTACTGCAAGTAAGGGACTCTAAGTAGTTACAATTAATGCACCACCCATGAGATAAGTTTAGGTTTGAGTAAATGGTGGGAAGGGATGGTTACTTTAATTTACACTATCTTACAGTGTCCTGGTAGGGTTCCTTTTGGTTTTTTCCTTGCTATATTCCTTCTGTTGTATTCCTCTTGCAGGCTTGTAGGTTATAAAATCTAAAAAAGCTGGCTCCCCTGAATCCATGTTTACATTGCTTCTGAATTTGGCGGAATATCTTTAGCCACATGAGTCGACTAATTATTTAAATCCAATCAATTGCTTGACCTGCAGCAGACACAGAGAGTAAGAATCCTGATTAGGTGGCAAAGATGTTAGCTTTCCTCCTCACAGGACACTCTCTAAGAGTGGATTATGTTTTCAAAAATAAAGTCATGGGGAGACTAAGCTTTAGAAAACACTCTTTCTGATCAGTTACTCTCTTCCCAGGAGCCACATGTGATAGATGTCATTTTTCTTGAGCTGTAAAAACTAAAGACCCTCAGCCTTGTTCTGTGGTTTCCTTTCTGACTCCATTCAGAAAACTGCTCTCTCAGAATATAATTGGGACCCCTGATGCCATGTTATACTCCAAAGAATTACAGCAAGAAGCAAACTTGTGATTTGTACTGTTCTGCACACAGACTGCATTATGCGGTGCTATGGTCAGACTAAGACAGCAAAACTTGGGGATTTTACCAATTATTTTCTTTCCCTATTAAGACTGTTGAGTGATCTGAGCTCTGCTGAATTAAACAAAAGATTCCTGCTGGTGCCGGTGACTCAGTCCCTACTGCCTTTTTCACATGAGCAAAACCGCACAGCTCCATACCTCATGGAAGTTTGAACACTTACTTCAGGATGCCACTAAAATATTCTCCTTGACTCAGCTGTGCCATCAGCAGTCTATGCTTCATAAGCAGAGTACATCTAAGATTTCATGTATTTTGCCTCAGAACACCCAGGGAAAGCAGGAAACTTCTTTTATCTGTATTTTCACCCATGTGAACTGAAATACAGAAAAGCTAAAGCTTCTCTATACAGTGAAAACACACATACAGCCACCTTGCTCCAAACCCAGCCCCGAGCCAGGCACAGTCCCAAAGCCATACAGCTGCATTCAAGTAGCTGGGAGCCATCAGCAGGGCCCAGCTGAGAGGATAATGTGTCTGGTAATTGGATGGTTTCCTGGCTTCCAGACTGCAGCTGTGTCGTGGCCCTCAAGGACAAAATACGGATGGAGAAAGGCCTTGACTGCCTGGCCTTGGGTTGGCAGTGTGCCCATCTGGGATTTCCCCGTCACCCAGGCAGTCTGTGGAGAGCTCAAACCAAGAGCTCGGGCAAACCTTGTGCTTTGGAAGGTAACAATATGTCCACATGAGTTCACGGAAAGTCTAGGGACTGCATTTTCTTTTTAGTTTATTTTTAAAAAGTGCTCAGCAACTGTGCAAGTTCTGTGAGTTGTTTCAGCATGCATTTCTGAAAGATGTCCTATATACTGATATTCTGTAAATTCATTATGTAAAGCTATAAGGAGCCAGTAATGTCAGACGTGAGTCAAAGCTTGCAGGCACTATATAGTCCATTAAAAAAAGACTGAGGACGCTGGCTCACCATGGTTATCACATGAACTATGCAGTAGTTGGGAAGTTCTATGTGACCTAGTGGAACCAAATAGAATTATTTAGCACTCCTTATTAGTGGAATCATCTGGTATGAAAAAGGCAATTGTGGGGTTTCTTCCTCAGTCTGCTTGCTTTTTTACCATTCCTGTGATAGTTTGCAAACTTTTTGCTTAAGCAACAAATTTACTTCTTTTCTTTCTCAAGATGTGTTTCCAATATTGAGGGTGTACCTGCAGAACACTCGATCTCCTCCTGAGGAGAGCACAAGTTTCCAAGTGGCACTGGGTGCCTTGTTGATTCAAAGAGTTGCAGTGGTTTGCCTTTTCTTGTTTTTGCTTCAGAGACTTGCATTACGTGGGGCTATAACTGAGCTTTTTGTTGCAGTGGATTATAGGACCACTGTGTTGTGGTGGTGTGTGTGTAACCATGGCTAATACCATTTTTCAGTCCATTTTTCCTTATACATAGCTGCAGTCATACTTTTGGGGTTACATTACTTGTGTCTCATTTTTTAACAAGACCTTTTAAAATAGAAGTCTTCTCTCATACAGAGTTGTCCACTGTCTCCAGTCTTCTGGACTTTGTGAAAAGAAGTTAGAGTGAAATCATTCAACTTAGACTTTACAGTTTGACTGAACCTGTTAAAAGCTGATCACTTCTAGGCAAGTCTGCAAGCTCATGCTTATTATTGACAGTGAGAACTGCTGTTTGCGACACCCTTCAGGGAAAGCATCTTTCCTTCAGATAAAGCCCAGCAAAGCCAACTGCACACCTTTCATCACAGCGCACAGTGGGAGCAGGTCCTGAGCCAAAGTCTACTGACATCAGTTGAATCTTTTCATTTACTTCAGTGTTATTGTTCTGGCACTACAGTAAAGTGAATCTTTTCCACTGCTAAGTGGCAAGCAGGCGGATCTGAGCAGTGGTAGTGCAGAAGTATGGGGACAGAGTGCAGTGCTGTGGGCTCTGTCATTATATTTAGAGGGGATGTCACTTGGGAGACCCTATCTGAGAGGTACAATTGGTCTCTTAAAACCTGTTTTTCTGCCTTAGATGTAAAAGACACTGTCACTTATCTTCACAAAAAAGATGAGGCATTTAAGCAAAAACAGTTTTTCCAACTCAGCCAAGCAGCAAAGCTATCTAACCTCTGACAGAAAACTGCTGAAAGCACTGAAGAAAACTCTGCTGGTATGATGACTGCCCCTGTTCCCTTCAGATCATTTAAATCAGAATGAAACTGCATGTAAACACCACAGCAAAGCAGTATAAGCCTACAAAAATCAGTAGAGCCCTTCCGACTGTGACTCTGGCCCAAAAAGCACACTTTGAAACAAAGAAATAACTAATTTTTTTCAGGCTGGCTATTAAGAACAATCCGTGACAACAATGGCTAATGGAAACAGCCAGCTCCAAAATATAGAGCTAATGCATTGCCTTCAAAAGAAACAGAGTTAATAAGTTATTACCACTAGCTACCTTGCTTGGGCACAGCTTCTGCCGGAATGTGCTGTCTGTTTGGATTCATAGAGTGTATCCTGTAGACCAGAGTGCCAAGTAGATTTTAGCACCAGTTTTCATCCTGCTTTTGGATGGGATTACTTTTTGATTTATATATACATATGTATATTTTATTGTCCCTTCCTTTTCACAGGAGAGATGTCAGCCAGTAGCTGACGGTTAAAAAACCATTAAAATATTAGACCAGTATGTGAGGTGAGGTGATAATGCAGCTTATATTGCCTAACTGTTATACCAGCTTCTTGGCCAGGGAGTTGCAGGGATTTGTTGAAGAATAATAATTCTAAATTTGCCACACTCATGAGTGCAATTAACTGAGAACAGACTTCAGGGAATAAGGAGCCTGCTGCTGCTGGCTACGAAGTGATTAGTAACTGGCGTAAAACTTCACTGTTTGGGTAAATAGAAAAATGAGACATTAAATACACTAGAACCATCTAAGCTCTCCTTATCGCTACTTATGACTACTGACAACAGGCGTGTTTGTGATATGACATGAAGCCAGAATTAACTTTACATATAGAATTTTCTATTCTGCTCACACTCCGTGGAGACAGTATTGCTGTCTGAGTGATTGGTTACGAGTACAGCTTTTTGCTTTGATGCACTCTTCTCAAGTCGCATTTGCTTTTCACACAGTCTGTTTTCTCACAGTTCATGCTATCCTCATTAGTATTTTAATCAATGCTCCAAAGAAGTGTGGAGGAAACTGCTGGTTAGCTAAAGCTAACATTCAAAGCTCCAGACCCTGGAGCCATGGTGAATCTGCTTCTGCTGCCTCTTGAGACCTGCTCTGAGACCTGATTCCCCAACTGTATAGACATCTCAGGCAGCAGCCCAGCTGCCTGGCCCTACTGGGCCGGTACCCCGTGTGCACACGTACACTCGGCCTCCTCATACCTCACCACACCACATCACCAGAGGCTGTTGAAGGCAGTCTGTGAAGCAGCTGTGGGGATGGAGGTGAAGGAGCACACTGTGTCCTTCCCTCGTCTCCACACTGCTCTTTAGCAATGGTGTGGATATAGCCAAGTAATCTTCTAACCTATAGGTCTGTGCCTCTCACTCCTCCCAGACAAAACATTTTATGTCTGTTTTCTGTCCCAGAATGGTGCACCACCCAAGCTGCTATTTTATCTGATTTTCTTATGTATACTATCTGGGTATCTTGTTCTGGTCCCACCTTCAGTACAAATTCATTCCTGATTGTGTGCCTTTCAACCATGACCCTCTTTCCTTTCTGTCTTTTTGAGTATCCCATCCTTGACTCTTCTTGTGTTCCACATATTTTTTTTCTCAAACGTATTTCTCTACCTTCTTCTAAGTATAGATTCTTGACTTTCCAGGTGCTCAAGCCTTCCCCCTTCCCAGGGTATTTCTCAGTATTTTTACCACCATCAAACTTTCAACTTTCTCATTCACTACAGAGACAATGTCTGATGTTTTTCTCCCCAAGCTTTCTCCCCATCTGAGGCTGGCTAGACTTTATGATGCAAGGAAAGAATATTAAATGTCATGATATCAGAGGGTGGATTGTAATATAAGTTCTGAGAAAGCTGTGTCTTCCAAGCCCAGTCTGAGTGGACAAGAAAGTAAATACATTTGTGAATAAGCACCAAACTGTGCAGTTCTTTAAGTGCAAGTGCCAAATATTTCTGCCCAGGAATATGCAAGAATTGTTGTTGAAAGAAACCACGCTTGAAGCTCTAACCACCAACATTAATTCATGGCATGATAAATTACCATTTATGACGATGCAGGGAGAGTAAGGTAGAAAAGTGGGGAGTTTAGGCAAGTGTAAGATCATCCCATCATTTCAAAGTACAGCCAGCCTTTTGAATGTGACTCTATGCTTGCTGATACAGTGTATAGACAGTTATGGATGATCTTAGCTAACTAACGTAGCCCTGCTGATCTTGAATTTGTGCCAAGTGCTTCCCTGCCATGGACTTAACTCAGCTTCTGACACTCCCTCTGTCCCTGCTACCACACCTGCGTTTTCTAACTAACAAGTAGCCAGGTAGGGCTTGTAGTGTTGAATGGGAGATTCATTTAGAGCATGACTAATCTATGGGTCTGTGCAAAAGCTTTGGTGAGAAGCACAACTCATTCAGAGTCCTGGTGGTTTTAGATACTTGCCAGCTGCATAAATATTTATTTCTTCTGAAGAGCTTAGGAACATGAAGCAGACACAGGTGATGACCTATGCTCATCTCCATAAGCTCAGGTTTTGGTTTTTTTTTTTTTTTACTCTGCATTCCACGGTAATGGGGTGAAGCCTGTATTTCAGCACAGCGTAAAAGTATACTAGTGCACCACACCTTTAATATTTTGACACCTCATGTTCAACTGCTTAATAGACAAGTGGACTAAACCATCAGATCCCTGGCTTGTCCCATTTTGTGTGCTGTGCTGCAGTGTTCTGGACCCTGACGCAGAGCAGGGTTGGTAGGACGTCTGCACTACTGGTCCCTGCCATGCGGGTGCTTTCTGCCTGTTGTGAAAGAGTGAACCAAATATTGGGGTACCACAACCAAATGCTATGGTTTAATAGATTTAGAATAAACAAATTTGTAAATAAGTGCTATGAGTGCTCTGTCGCTGTACACAAAAAAAGTATAACGTATTTGGTGTACGTGGCAGTGATAAGGAGATATTTCCTTCAAGATACTTCTGTCCCTGGCAGTACCACATACCAGCATCTCTCCTTTCTGATAGGAGCAGCTGTGGCAGGTAGAAAAGCTGAGTATATTTGGCATTTTTGTCCAAGCAATGCCCAGAGAGATGCCAGCCCTTTAACTCTGTCCTCCCTACAGATATGCCCAGGAAAAAATGCACAAGTCCTTCAAAGCCAGGCATTTTAGCACATAAAACAACCTGCTGTTGGCCAGGGGCTCAGTCTTGCTTGTTCGAAGGAGCAGCATCGTTCTGTATGAAGATGAGTGCTAATACATTGCTGAAATTTCAGAAATGGCTATAGAATAGGAATAAGCAAAGATTTTTAGAGCCACATCATTTCTAAGGGCTAAACTCACCTATGAATTTTGATACTCACCTGTTGAGTACAATTTGCCATCTCCCATTAAGCTCTCCTCACAATACCTGGAAAGAGCTGGGTGACTGGAGAGGAGATTCTTAGAAGTAAGTTTAGCTCACCAACAGAACATGCTGTTGAGAGGGATGTGACTTGTGTCCTATTCTCTTTAGGGAGGCAGGGCTGTACCTGAGTGATATTTTGGGGGTATAATGACACCTTCCTCCATTGGAGGTTCACTGTTCTGTCCTCTTCCTTGAGTTAGGTGCCTAAGTCATTTATTTTTAACAGAAACCAAAGGAAGCAAAGGAATTTTTCCCAGATAACATGGTGATTGGTACCTTTCCTTAAGCAGGACACATAGGATCAGGTCGTCACTCAGCCTGATTTAGAGAATGGTTTTGACCCCAGGTGTCTCATTTCCCATTGAGCACTCTGTCCCTCTGCTGCCTTCTCCTCTATTATTTGAGGACAAGTCTTCCCTGTTCTACGTCATAAATGCAAAGTTAAAACATGCTGGAATTATTTGCACAGTGTCTGAGGCCTGACTTTCTACTATGTATCTCTTACTGGCTTGTGTAAATGTTTCCCAGCTCCGCGGATGTCCTGCTTAGGGTGCAAAGTGGGAGCAATGTGTTTAATTTAGGGCTGTGAATTTTTAAATTAAGTTTCCTTGTGAATCCAAGAGTCAATCCTTGGCTCTAACAGGCTCAGGGTGCAAAGTTGTTAAGTTCAGACCTCATATTAGTGAGAAACATACAATTAAACAACACTAAATTTGGTCTAACTATGTAAATGTCAATAAAGAAACCCTGTTTGTGGCTGGATCTGGATCTTCTGTTTCTGCCTTCACAAAAAATGGGATTAAGGTCTCCTTGCTTTTTTCTGCCTTTCAGACAGACAGCTCTGAAACAGTCCATTCTGTGAGCAGATTTTGAAAAAGGCTAAACTTAGCTCCTGCTAAAGATCTGAAACCTGATCTAGAAATAAATAAATAAAATCTAACTGCTACTGCATGCAAATTTATTCAGTTTAGAAGGAGATAATAGCTATGGTTACGATAAGGAAATTATGTTCTATGTTTTTAAATAAGAAACTTTTGCTGTCTAGCACTTGCATACATTTTGCTTATGAAAGCAAAGACAGCTTCTCCTTGCCATATTTTTTTGACCACTAGTCATTTTCTAAAGTATGGCACAGCATGCAAAGCAGCATCAAGTTATGACTTCACTATTGAATCCTAGTTCAGGCAACCAAAACTCAAAGACTGAACATGTACAGTAGTTTTCCAGCTAATCCTCTATCATAAAAGCAATAAATCATTTCCTTCTCGTCAGTCCATATACTAACATCAGATTATTCTGAAGCAGTGATTTTCAGCTTCTGACATGCAGACAAGTAGGTCTACGGACTATTTCTAAATATTCTGCGAAGGACATAAGAAAGAAACAAACCTATTATTATTAGGCTTACGTTCTCTACTCAGCAGTCTATTTCTTTATTGTAATATTCTTGGAAATGCATATAAAAAAATTTTTGAAGACCAGTATCCAGTCACTTAATCTATGTGTACTGTCAATTCTAAAAGACCCTATACTCATTTGCACAGAACCCCTGAGAAACGTAAACCAGACATTTTGGCTGTGTTTGTATCAGTACAGCAAATACTGTCAGGAAACACCCACAGGCACTGGATCACAATCATCTCTGCTATTAAATTTTAGAATGATTCCTGGCACACATTTGGGCCCAGGCCAGATTGCATTTTCCTGTACAGTTCCTGAGCACGTTTGGAGAGTTATTGGAAGGAGGAGACTACGTTGTCTCTGTATTGGAGAATAAGATAGTTAATAGTATGGGTATGGGCTGTTTCAAGCCAGTTGGTTTCAGTTCCAGAGAATGTTCCTACCACATTGAATGTAATACACATAAGTAGTCTTTGTGCAGAAGTCTCGCTTCACTCCAATTTGAGTGAAGTATCCAGTTCGCATCCTAACTTGTTTATGAGTGTTTGTATGTATGATTGAACACCTACCTTGTTTTTGCGCGGAGGTGGCTCTGTCCAAATGGCAGCAGAGATTACAGTTAGGAAAGAAATGTAAATATCATTGACGTTTTTCATTTTCTGTCTCCTTCAGCAAAAAGATCTTGCTTACTTCAGTTTTCCTCATGTGTGGGTCAAATCTGATATTTATATTGTACAGGCTACTTTGGTTCATTTTTTTGTTCAGAGGACACTCTTTTTTTCCCATTCTTTCAGGAGTGAGTAATAAACAAATCAATCAATAAGCAGACATTTTTACAGTGCTTACATGTTTATGTATCTTCAGTATTCATGCAATTTGTGCTCTGGTCTTAAAGCTACCTATGTATTACCTCTCACTTCTGAACTGTGTTTCCTTTGTGAAACATCAATAAAACACCAGCTTGTGTCCCCAATAGATAATATAATCCCTATTTGAAAGATGCCACAAGTTGCTACATTTAATAAGAAAGACCAAACCATTTTTAAAAATACTTTTAATAAAGCTTTCCATTTGAAAATACCATATCAAATTGTGACAATCAATCAAGACTGTAAAGCATGGAAATGTCAGACTTGGGCTCTTAGAAAAACGTAAATTTGAAAGATTCCTCCAATACAAGAAACTGCGGTTCCTGAAAGGTCACACAGATAGAGGAGAGGGAGCGGGAGGGGGAGTGTGAGCGGAGTGGAGCAGAGAAGAGAGGGAAGGGGAGGGAAGGGGAAGGGAGTTATTTGCTCTGTGTAACAGGATAGCTGTTTCTCCTAAGGTTCTTGAAGATTGCAACTTGCACGCAGGTCTCTTGCTGTTTCTCTTCCACACTTCAAGCTAGGGAAATGTATAATGATCAGCTTGAGAAGAAAAAAATTAAGTAACAGAAGCTGCACAAAAAATGTAAAAATGTGCTGGTAAGCATGAGACTATTTCATGTCAGCTTTTTGAAAAGGTTTTTCTCAATCAAAGATCAACATGCAATATATTACGTATGTTGTTTAGAGGTTTGCAAGCAGTTGCTGGGTAGTTGAAATGCAAATATGTTCATGTCCAAACCAAAACACAGTAGAGTACAGCTTGTGTGACTAAAGTTGTTACAATCTATGCCACATAAAGGAAAGACATTAAATTTAATTTGAACAAGAAATAAAATTAATGTTATGAGTTAATAAAATTAATTTGGTGTGAAATTCAACCCATGTGAAGGAGCTAAAATAAATCTCCCTTTAGTGGTGTACAAGCAGTACATGGGACTCCTGTAGAGAGCAAACTTCATGCCTTTGAAGAAGTTAAAGTACTTCATAAAGGTCAATATTACTTATTTTTATTGGTGTTACAAAGAGTGTTGAAATATGTGAAGGCATTGTTGTGCCAGATCTAAGAGATCCAACCAAGGAAACACCATGTGCCCTCAGTAGCAAACTCTTGGTAAACAGTGAACCTGTAGCTCAAAAAATGTTTGTACAAACTGAACTATAGAATTTCATGTAATGAAAACTTTTATAAAAGCAAACCTGTCGACTGTTCACAAATAATGCACAAAAAAAGTTTTCTAAAAATGTTTAAAATTGATACTTTGCCTGGATTTGTCGAAGAGAGTCTTCTCTGCAGCATTATGAACATGTCAGTGATCCGTTTTTATATTTTTAACTCTTCAGGGATGCACAATAGTTGTAAGATATATAGGTGCATGATTTCATATAGCAAAGCTTTGTGTAGTGATTCTGAAAACACCTTTTATTTAATCTGAAAGCACAGGAAATATGTAAGTCTACAGAAAATAAACTCCAGATGTACTTGCAGGCCATTCTTTGTATTTTGAATTTTTGATTTGGTTCTCTGGGAAAATGCAGTCTCTGTCTAGACAGCTTATTGCACACCTAGAAAATTTTTGAGCTCTTTTAGTTCAGAGGTCTTCCTGTTTATATATCTGCACAGTGTTTCTGAAAGGAAGGTTTTGTCAGCTTTTTTTTTCCTCTAGCTTTTGTTGTGCTGAGAAATCTCCATTCCTCAACCCCTCCCTAAGAAGTGGCAAACCAGGTCCTCCTTGGCCTAGAAATTTCTTTAACATATTTGTATTTATTCAAAGTGAAATTCATAAACACTGTTCATTTTTCTAGACTAGTGGGTAAATATAATTATTGACTGCAAAAAGAGATACAGAGAGACATTTCCTGGTACAGTCATTTTCAGAGTAGTGACTTCAGATTCCCCAGGATTTTAAAGCGTAGATGTAAAAGTTTCCTAGCTTCAAGAATAACTCAGTATCTCCTATTTATATAGAAAAAAGAAGGTAACTTCTTTAAACTCCTCAGAGGATAAGGTGACTTTGCTCTTCTGCTGATGTGCATGAAAACTTTCTTAATTTTTGTGGGGAATTGATTTAATTTATAGCAGAAGAGAGACTTAGGACTCCTGGTTTTTGGTTCCCATCCGCATACATCAAATGATTACTGCATTCCTCCTGTTCTGTCATGTAAAGAGTTTTGTATGGAAAATCCATGTTATGTGCCACACTGGTAACAGCCGTATCTTTGTATTAGCAGAATTGGTTTAGCTGTGATAGTCTCAGGACATAAAGAAAAAGGCAAGTTTTGGAGGAAATGTTAATCTTTTTAAAATATAAAGTTGGAAAAAACATAAACTTTTTGATGCATGAGCCCTTCTTCTGGTATCCTTTATGTTTATATAGAGAATATATTAAGAAGTCAATTTTCAAGAAACAGGGCATGTTATTTCACTTGTATTAGAAAAGCTTTTCTTGTCTTACAGAAGTGCACACAACGTGTGATGATTGGTAACAATGTACTCTGTCATAAATTGTTATTATTAATTATTTCTATAGTGCCATAGGTGTGTATGGCATTGTACAGACAAATAAAAACTGACAGCTCCTTACCTCAAGGAGCATGCGATCCAAATTGCACATAACACAGCAAGGGATGACAATAAACAAAGACAGCAGGTGGGGGAATGCAGAAGGTAAAACTTCCATGATTGTGAGAGATGCATTTCATTAGACACATATCATACATATCCTGTTTGTTCCTTTTTCTCTTTGCTGTCATTTAAAATGAGTGTATGAGACACAGGAAAATGCATGAACAGTGTCTGGAATGGCAGCACATTGAAGGCATTTGTGTTTGAGTTGGAGGATTTGGAGGAAGAGATATGAGATGGTCTTCCCAGTGAAAAAGGGTAGATAACTTCTGTCCTGGATGTTCTGAGCTGTTCAGTGGAGAGTTGTGTTCTGCATGAGATTGTGTGCTTGCAACACCATCTACACAAGGCTTCTTATCATACGCTTAAGTTAAGAGCTGAGTTGATCTGGTGCTGAGGGATAGGGATAGACCATACAAGCTCAAGAACAATCAAGCAGGAAGTCCAGCAAAGTTGCAGGGAGCCTGCAGGTTTGAATAAGGAGCTTCTGACTAAACTGAAACATAAAAAGGAATCAAACAAAGGTGACAGTAGGATCAGACCAGCCAGAAGGAAGATAGAGACACTGTCCAAGCATGCAGGAATGGGGTTAGGAAAGAGAAAGCCCACCTGGAGCTGAATCTTAGCAAGGGATGTCACAGGCAACAAGAAGAGCTTCTTCAGGTGTATCATAAGCAAAAGGAAGGCTAGGGAAAATATGGGCCTTCTGCTGAATGGAAATGGGGTCCTAGTGACAAGGGAGATGGAAAAGGCTGAGGTCCTCAATGTTTCCTTCACCTCAGTCTCTACTGGTAAGACCAGCCTTAAGGAATCCCAGGCCCCTGAGAGCAATAGAGAAGTCCGGAGCAAGGAAGACTTGGAGTGGGAGGGGGAGGACCAGATTAGGGAACATTAAAACAAACTGGACATGCACAAGTCATCAACCTCATTAAGTTCAACAAAGGCAAGTGCAAAGTCCTGCACCTCAGGAGGAACAACAGGCACAAATATATGCTGGGGGCCACACAGCTGGAAAGCAGCTTGGCAGAAAAGGAGCTGAGGGTCCTGGTGAACACCAGGTTGAGCATGAGCCAGCAATGTGCCCTTGCAGCAAAGAAGGCAAATGGTATCCTTAGCTGCATTAGACAAAGTATTGCCAGCGGGTCAAGGGAGGTGATCCTTCCTCTTTACTCAGCACTGGTGAAGCTCCGCGTTCCCCACTACAAAAGAGACATCAACATACTGGAGAGAGTCCAGCAAAGGGACATGAAGATGATTAAGGGACTGGAGCATCTCTCCCACGAGGAAAGGCTGAGAGAGCTGGGACTGTTCAGCATGGAGAAGAGAAGGCTCAGGGCAGATCTTATCAATATATAAACACCTGAAGGCAGGGTGCAAAGAAGACAGAGCCAGGCTCTTTTCAGTGGTGGCCAGCGCCAGGGAAAGAGGCAATGGGCACAAACTGAAACACAGGAGGTTCTGTCTGAACATTAGGAAACACTTTTTTTACTGTGAGGGTGACTGAGTACTGGCACAGGTTGCTCAGAGATGTCATGGACTCTCCATCCCCAGACATATCGAAAATGTGACTGAGCACAGCCCTGAGCATCCTGCTCCAGCTGACCCTGCCCAGAGCAGAGCGTTAAACTGGATGGTCTCCGATGGAGCGTCCTGGCATCAGCCATTCTGTGATAGACCAGGCTATTGCAAGAAGAAGCCTGGCAGCTGCTCTGGGTTACTCTTTACATCAAGCCGTTCACATCCTGGATTTCAGTAGCTTTTTCATTTTCATGTAGGTAAAATCACAGAGTTTTATTTGACACCACTTTTGGAAAATGCTCACCTGTGTGAAGAAAAAAACCCAGCATAAGTATGATTACTGTTGTAATTATCCATAGAGATAAGATATTATATTATTTGCATAATTAATTTTATGTACAGACGCATCAAAGGCAATTTAGTATGAAATATTTTATTAGGTTCTGTCAATAGCAATGAAGAGAGTTTTTTTTCATTTCACAGTAGTTAAAAAATGTTCCTGAGGGTGCTGTTTCTAATTTCCTGTTTGGGGAACCAATTGTGCTATTAGCAAAACAAAATCCTCTATTGTTTTTAGCAGCGATATCCAGTTTTTATGATTATTTCCTGGGAGATTTTTGCAGACATTGAAATGGAATAGATAAGTGTCATGGTTTAACCCCAGTCAGCAACTAAGCACAACACAGCTGCTTGCTCACCCTCTCCCCACTCCGGTGGGATGGGGAGAGGATCGGGGGAAAAAAAAAAATAAAACCTGGAGCGTGAAATAAAGACAGTTTAATAGGACAGCAAAGGAAGATAAAATAATAATAATAATAATGATAAAAGAATATACAAAACAAGTGATGCACAATGCATTCGCTCACCACCCGCTGACTGATGCCCAGCCCGTCCCCGAGCAGCGATCGTTGCCCCCCGCCCAACTACCCCCAGTTTATATACTGAGCATGATGGTATGGAATAGCCCTTTGGCCAGTTGGGGCCAGCTGTCCTGGCTGTGCCTCCTGCCCTCCCAGCTTCTTGTGCACCTGACAGAGCATGGGAAGCTGAAAAGGCCTTGACTAGTGCAAACACTACTTAGCAACAACTAAAATGTCAGTTTGTTATCAGCATTATTCCTAAATCCAAACCACAGCACTATACCAGCTACTGTAAAGAAAATTAACTCTATCCCAGCCGAAACCAGGACAATAAGTCAAGTGACATATAAATCTTTAGAATTAAATCCTGAAAGCATGTTCACTGTGATGTTTGCTGTGACACATAGTTTATTGGTGTTCCTAACCTTGTGACACCCTTTTAGTTACGTTTATAATTAACTATGATTTCAGCCATATTTCTAGCAGCATTTTATTTAGAAACTATCCAATGAAAATAGTACTTTCTTGGAAAATATAACAGCTCTTCTACCAACATAGAGATACTATATACTGATATAATATAAATGTAATTATTTTCGTTAATTAAATGCTAAGGTTGAGAGAAAGAATGACCGAGACCTTCTCAAGATTGGTGTAATTGCCTGGACCACAAAAGAATGGAATGGAACCCAACATTTCATCAAAGTGGAAAATTGTTTCTTCTGTATATTTTCTACTGTGTAGATTAAATGAGTGTACTAAGATAGCACATTAACATTTGCGTACAAGGTAAACAGGATATATACGTATGATGTAGTCAATTTAACAGTACAGTACACATATACTAGATATCTATCTGATTAGATATTTAAATAATGTTTGTTTTTATTTCTGGTACAGTTCTTGAGAGCTAAGTGCACTCAACTGAAGTTTATTTGCTGCTTGAGTATCTCTAAACAGAATGATTTCTTAGAGAGTGCCTATGAGCTATCCATGCAAAAAGAAAACATTAGTCTGCGTCAGAAAATATTACGTGGTAGAGTGTTATTTGTCTAACAACTATGTTGGTGTTTATTCTGGATGTGTTGTTTGTATTTAGCTTATGTTTTGTGTTTATTACAATTTTTTGTCCTCATGACTGTTTTGCTTTATAATCTGTTCAGGTAAGAATCTTTCAAAGACCATTATGAAAGCTACCAGTTTAGTTCAATGCCATTTCATTTATAAGAATTTCTTATTCTACAATGTCACTTGAATGTCTTCTAAAAGCTGCTGAATTTTTTATTGACCTCATGATTATTCAAGTTGTGTATACCTTTTGTCATAGTAGCTTTAGAAAGTGCCCTTTTAAGTGAAGAGGAAATGAACAGTAAATTCTCTCCCTCTGCCTCTTGCCTCCTTTTTTTGTTCTTCTACTCTGACCCGTCAGGACAGCAATGAAGCATGTATTTAAGCATGAATATATGCCAGGGTCTTGTGGAATCCAAGAGTTGTGTATGTGTCTGAGCGCTTGTCTAAACCACAATTAATGTAAGCCAGGTTAAAAAAAGACACTCAATGATGATCTTACTGAAAAATACCCCTAAAAATGATTGATAAATGGTCAACATTTGCAGCCTTTCAAATACACAGCCTACTAACAGAATGATGGGCTTGATGCTCATAGCTGGCTAGCAGATCTGAACTTGTGGCACTGAGTCATCTCGGAAACTTATCTCACATTTGGAGGCTCTGTTTTGCCCAAGTGCTAACAAAACTAAGTCAAATTGCATAATACTTTGGACAAAAATGCTGACAATATTTTTCTCCTTCTTGCATTGCTAATGTTTCTTATTTGGGGATAATTTCTCCAAAGGAAAAGTTGCTTGAAAAAATGATTCTGCTTTGTGTTTCTGAAGACTTATGGGACTGAGTCATGAAAGACATGATTGGGATAAGCGAAAGTGTTTCAAGCTTCTCTCAGTTTTATTATGAGTGTGTTACACACCTTGTATAAAAAAAACTTTTTTGTGACTGTGTTCATATCAAATTGATTAGGACTTTCACAGGAACCATCTGTTTTAGCACAATCCTCAGCCTCCAAGAAGAAAAAAAAAAAAAGAGAATAAGTAAATGAACAAAGATGTCAGGAATATTCCCTTCCTACTCTGTTAAACAAAGACAGAGTAAGGAATGGTCTCTTACAAGACTTGCAGTGTTCAAAGCTCTAGTTTGACAGACGTGGAAGATTCCTAATGACAGCAGATAAAAACAGTTTCAAGGGGGCGATGACAAGCCTAAAGACCAAAGGAAAGAGACAGGGCAAAAAACAATAGTCTTGGGCTAAGTACCTTATGGCAGGACTCTGAGGATGCTTGCTTAATAGAGAAAGTCTAGACAGATGTTCAGCTGATGGATGTTGAAGGGTTTTGCCTGTTGGGAAAACTCAGAAAAACAACCAAAATGAACTTTTCTGTTTCGTATTCCAAAGTTGGAGCTCACAGATCCTTACTCCCAGTCTTACACTCTCCAAAGTCTCACGTTACTTTTTGCTCCAAAGTCACATGGGCACACGAACATAGGAGAAAAAGTAGTAGAAATCGAAGTAATTGAGCAAAAGAAATGTGATCTCTCTCGGCTCATTTAGAAAAACGAATTATTTTAATTGCGAGTCTGACACATCTTTATAGACTGCATGAAAATATAGGCCTGGAGATTTTTTTTTAAGGTTGGCCTACAGGGGTTCATTCAAATCTTTGCTGAACAGCTCACTGAAGCTCTAATTGAAACATTTAATTTGGTACTCCATAAAAATATCTCGAAATACATTTTATCACAGTACCAGCAAATATTAAATGTTACTTATTACAAGGAGGGAAAAATGATCCTGTGAAACATTGATTTTTCCTTCAGAGGTGCCAGAAGGAAGCTAATTAACAGAATGCACACTGCATACATGAAGTAAGCCAGTTTTGATTATACAGTGAGATTTTCAGTGTGGAAGGACAGTGTATTTTTTCATTGTTTTTTAATTCTTTTTTAGGTAGCATGTGGGAGGATCTGTACATATCTACGTGTACATAATATTGTGCACCCTTCACATAACAGGTATTCATTTAAAACACAACCAAAGGCATCAGGAACAACTGTACCATAAATCAGGGACAGATTGAAGAAAACTGAAGCTATATAAAATCTCTCTTTTTTTTTTCTTTTTCTTTTTGTGTGTGTGTAATAAAATGGCTTTTGAAGAAATTCTCGGTTATGGCTGACATTTCTACTGATGAATGCTGGTGTTCACTGGGGCATACTAATAGGGAAAACAAGGAACAATTGAATGTCTTGAAGTAAAATGAGGATCATTTTAAAGATATGCATAGAGGAGCCTTAGTCACTAATAAATGCAGCCTGTGTAACCCAAGATTGATAAGAAGATGAAGCGCCATATGTCTGTGAAAGACAGAAGTTAAATCTTTCTCCTGCATGGAAATCTCTGGCTACTTTTCCTCTCTCCTAAAATTGCCACAAAAAGTCAGGTACAGTTCCTCTTTCTCAAACTGCTCTGCAGTTTTCTATGAGCCCAAGGGAGAAAAGTAAACAAGGCATGAGTCTGGCAAGGTAGTGGGAGTGTGGGACACTGTGAGCATACGGGTCACCACTTAAAGGTGGTACACAGGAAAGCCACCATCAAAGTTGTCTAGAAGATATCCTGCAGATGGGTGAGGAGGAGTGAATGCAGCTCACTCAGCAGCTTACTCTATCAAACCACTTTATTGGCAGTGTTGTTCTGTGAAGTGGTGGTGGCTCAGTTATTCTTGGGGAAAATATGTTTTCATTCTTTTTTCATTATAGCAAATTATTAGTATTCCTTTTTTAGAATTAACAGGTAATTAATGACATAGAGATATTTTCATTCCGCTGTTGCATTTACGAAGATTTACTTAATCAAGTGTGAATTTCCTGTGGGTTTTAACCAATTAAAAGAATAAATAATGTTTGACCAATTGATGAGCCATTATTCAAGAAAAACAAGAAAGGAACCTCATCCTGAACTGCTTGCTAAAACTCATCAACTTAAGCAGAAGGAAACTGCAATAGTGTATTTTATCAGTATTACAAAGCTGCTTGCCTTAAAATAAACCTAGTGAATCTGCTTAAAAAGCAAATGTAAAAAAAAGAAAATTTCTATTCCAAATTGAAAAGAACAAACAAAATGTCAAATTTCCAGAAAATATTGACTTGGCATTATATAATCAGTTTTGTAAAAATTGTTATATAATTTCAATATGGTCAGGAATACTCCTGAGTCTTCAAAACACATAATCTTGCTATTACTATGCTTGAATTTATCTTAAGGTTTTCTGGTGAAAACAATGTTCATTCTCTGCTTTAATATAAGAAATAAAATGTAGAAGAAAGAGGTGATTGTGATCAAATGACATATAATTAATTAATGCATTAAAACTTAAACATTAAGGACACTAGAATTTTTTGTTATTTTTCAATAGTTTCTTTTAGTCAGCACCAAAGAAGTGAGCTTTAATAGGGCAAATTACTGGGGAAAGTATAGAAGGTAGGGCTTTAGTTAAATGAAGCTGTTCTGTGGGCAGGGGAATCATGGAAGAATAGAAAGATAGATAGATAGATAGATAGATAGATAGATAGATAGATAAAGAGGGCTGAGACAAATAAAAATCTGTGGGTTACAGTCTTTGTTAAATGTGAAACTGAAATGTAAGTTACACTGTTGTAAGCAATGCAGTCTTGAAAAAGTTGAATGTACTGAAATAGATCCTAAAATTCAAACAGTAAAAGGAACCAGTAACACCACAATAGCACAAGGCAGGAGAAGATGTAGAAATTGTGAGACATCTAAAATCCAAAAGATGGGACTATTTTTGACAAAATAAAAGATCATTTAGTCTTAGAGAAGTTGCAGAGAGAAAGCAAAGAAGTACAACTGCCTGACCCTGGTCAGATCAAACCCTGACCCTGGTCAGATCATACCATCCATTCTTTTGTGCCCAGCTCACGTCAAGATAATAGATCAAGATAAAGGCACTTGAGTTTTTAAGACTGCCTTTTTAGAAGTACTTTCACCTCTGAAGGTCTCCAGTATTAAAAGCCATTTCTCTTTATACTGATGAAAATCTTTTACTGTGCTCTAGAATTATAAAGTTCCTAAGATGAGTGTAAATCAAAATGATGGGAAGAAGTATCTACTGTAAATGGAAATATTCATAATTATTTTTCCAGTTGATCTCAAGATCCTAAAATGAGTCTATTTTTATTGGGAAACATTAACTTCCAAAAAAAAATCCATTATCATTTACATTTCTTAGTACAATAAATGAGCAACTTTTAAATGACCTCAGCTTTTCATTTTAAGTTCAGTAATAAAATGATGTGTAGAGGACACTACACAGAACCAGAGACCACACAAAGTAAAAATGTGTGCCTCACTAAGTCAATATAACAACTCTGAAACAAATAACATCAAAACTGTTTACAGGTTTCCTGAAAGAGGAAATCTCATGTTGGTAATGTTCGAATATAGAACCATAGAATCATAGAATTGTTTAGGTTGGAAAAGACCTTAAGATCAAGTTCAGTCATAAACCTAACACTGCCAAGTCCACCACTAAACCATGTCCCTAAGTGCTGCATCTACACATCTTTTAAATACCTCCAGGGATGGTGGCTCAACCACTTCCCTGGGCAGACTCTTCCAATGCTTGACAACCCTTTCGGTGAAGAATTTTTTCCTAATAGCCAATCTAAACCTCCCCTGGTGCAACTCGAGACCATTCCCTTTTGTCCTATCACTAGTTACTTAGGACAAGAGTCCAACACCCGCTTCACTACAACCTTCTTTCAGGTAGTTGTAGAGAGCGAGAAGGTCTCCCCTCAGCCTCCTCTTCTCCAGACTAAACAATCCCAGTTCCCTCAGCCACTCCTTATAAGACTTGTGCTCTAGACCCTTCACCAGTTTCATTGCTCTTCTTTGGACATGCTCCAGCAGCTCAATGTCTTTCTTGTAGTGAGGGGCCCAAAACTGAACGCAGTATTCCAGGAGCGGCCTCACCGATGCTGAGTATAGGGGGACAATCACTCCCCTAGTCCTGCTGGCCACACCATTTTTGATGATATGATAGAGCTCAGTAATGTGGAGTTTTGTACTGTCAAAATGATATTGGAGTCCACAGGCAAGGAAATATTTTTCCACATTGTTCTGATCAATACTGTTAATTGAGCTCTTCAGCTGAAAATTCTTACGCTCTTTAAATTAAAATCAAGTAAGTTGCTTTCAGTCTGCAGTAAGTTGATGGACCATTTGGAACGAAATGGTGGTACACACATAAGAATAACAGTTGTGGGAGGTCTACATGGGGGAAAACCTGAAAACTTTGTTTTGTTTCTTTTTTTTCTGTAGAAGACTGATATAATTCTTTAAATATTTTAAATACATTAAAAACCTTTAAAAGGTTGCTCTAGAGAGGAAAGTAGCAAACTGCTGCCTGTTCATGTTTGTTTATAAGAAAACTAATGAGCTTAAATTGTCACAAATGAAATACGAGGGAAAAGCATTCTAAAATGAGTAAACATTGGAATAAGCTCGTTGAAAGGGGTGCTGTACTGGGTCTGGCTGAGGGGGAGCTGCTTTTCCCCACGCCAGCCCGCTGTGCTCTGTGCCGGTGGCCGGAGGCGGCAGCAGTGCCTGGCTGTGGCCGGGCGGTGCCTGCCCAGCCCCGGGGCTGCCTCTCCAACATTCCCCCCCCACCCCCGCTGTGGGCTGGGGCTGGGCGGGACCTTGGGAGGGGGCGGCCGGGACAGCCGGCCCGGGCTGAGCGGGGCTATTCCGTACCGTGTGACGTCTGCTCAGGGATAAAAGCTGGGAGGAAGGGGGAAGCGGGGGGCACTCCTGGTTTGGGACGTGTGTCTGTGTCCTGGGGAGCAGCCGCGGCACGCGCTGGGCCCCGCTGCCCGGGCGGTGGGTGGGCGTCGCTGTGGGGAGAGGTGGGGAGTGGGGGCCGTGTTGTCCTTTCCCTTTTGTTTCCGCACGTGGTCTTTGTTTTATTAAACTGCCTTTGTCCTGACCCACGAGGTTTCTTTCCAACTCATATCCTCCCCCTGCCCTGCTAAGGAGGGGAGTGATAGAGCGGCTGGGTGGCACCTGGTGTCCAGCCAGGGTCAAACCACCACAGGTGCAATCAGCAGTACTGAAGTTTTTAAATTGCATTAGAGAAAACATTTCAGGCATAGCTGGCCTTGTCTTTGAAAACCAGAGGTGGACAAGATAAATTCTTTATTCTGTTCTGGTCCATGTCCTATGACTTCTTGATGGGATATCTAATGTGTTACAAAGTTCCAGTGTAATTTAAGTATACTAATGACCCCTTTTGTGAAAGGCATAATTTCTTCAACAATGTTACTCCATTTTTATTTTTCAAGTCATGTCTGAAAGTGTATTTCTGCTAACGCTGTTGCGAAAGTGATCTGAGATTTGAGAATGCCTAAAACTTCTAAGGCGGCCAGCATGTAAAAAGATTGTGTTCTGGTATTGCTTTCTATTATCTCAATTTTTAGCTTAGACCACTTAAAATCGGTGGGCAAGCAGTAGGACATTTATAACATTCCAAAGAGCTTCTAATGTTTGTTTTAAAAACGTAGACAAAAACTTAAAGATAAGAAAATGTTATTGTGCTGGCATTCAGTTGCATAGATACCATATATCATCTTATTACTTACAGATTCATAGATACGAGAGCTGAACAAACAATCTACCACTCTGTTAATTTTTTTTAAAGGCAATATATTTCTTCCTGGAAAATACACACAGGTGCTTTCTCTCATCTGAAAATTGGCAAGTGAAGGTAATCCTGCCCAACTTAACTGTTCCAACTTAATACTTTTAAGTGTTTCTTAAAGAAAGATACAGTTTGAATTTCATCACTTTAAATTCCAGTTATTGGACCTCATTGTGTCTGGAGTGGGGTTAATCTCTCCTAACTTCACCTCCACTGAAAGATACATGTTTGGTGTTTACAGTTTGTCTAGTTTCCCTCTACCATCAGTGGTAGAGAAAGGGAAACTTAGAGACCAACTCATCCCACCTGAAGATATGTGCCTAAGACAGGTAGGATGAATCGATGTTTGGAGAGCCTGTTTCCCTCCATGGAATAAAGGAGTCTAAATGAGTGTCTTTCTTAGATTAGACACCTAGTTTTAGATGTTCAAAGAAAGGTGAGATGCATCCTTCCTTTAATTGGCAATATTGAAGTGCTTCACAGTATTTGGCTTGTTTTCTGGCCCCTGGACTTCTCTTGGTAAATCATTGAACCACATTCGGTATCTTCACTTCACACTCTCTGAAGTTTGGACACAGAACTGTGCTTGGGGGCCTTAACAATGCTGTGGGAGAGGAGATCATAACTTTCTTATTCCTTCTTCTTATTGCCCTGTTTAATATATCTGGCAGTTGTACAAAATCTTTTCATGTTAGCATTGTTCTGGCAACTCCCAAAGAGGTGATCATGCACAGCAGCCCTGTTTCATAGATAGGATGGCATAGAACTGGATGGACCTTCTGAAACACTGTCTTCCCACTGAAACACTGTGTTCTCCCAGAGCCTGTGTTGATGTTGTGTAACCCAGCCTATAAACCACTCCAACTTAAAAAAAGAGTTGAGTTTTGTTCTCCCACTGCTGTTAGTTGATTGCTCCATCATTTTTCTATTCTAAAATAAGGCTTCTTAGCATCAATATCTAACTTTTTTTTTTTCTTTTTCCACAACCAGTTTATACCCATTTAGTAGTCTTGTAGCATTGTCTTTTAGTTCAAATAGTTCTTATCTTCCCTGGTTATATAAATTAGAGAGAAGTCATAATGACTCTTAGCTATCACTTTGCAATGCAATGCTACCTACCTCATTTTCTTCCTTGAGGCAACTGAAATGGCAAACTTTGATTCTATCACTCCAGCGAGATGCCTTGAAGCAGCCAGAGCCTGGTTTCAGGTCCAGGTGGGCTCACCAATGTACAGCGATACAATACTTGACTAGGTCAGCTGAAAATTTTTGCCTGTTCCATTTTTTTTATGTTATCATACCCAAACTGGTGACTCAAACATAATTTGTGACTATTATTAAACTCAGGCCTTTGTCTTTCTCCATTGATCCCAAGCTGCTTTGTAGGAGAGCAGCTTTTGCTTCTCATCCCGTTTCCAGTCCTCCCATCCTAGGATGGTCCAACGGTACCATTCGGATATATATTGCATATGATATGCATATATGTTTGTACCTGTCACATATGAATGATAAGCTTCCAAATTTCCTTAGCACAGTTACCTTCTGTGCCAAAGTCTTTAGTGAAAATGTCTAACAAGATCAGGTATTCAACTGGTCTTTCTTGTCCAGCCCCTGAGGGCACCAACAGGCCTGATGGTCCAGCCTTGCCTCCCCCGGGGTCCCCCCACACCCTGCTCACGGCCCTGGACCCCATTTCAGGCCGCCAGGGCCGTCAGTCCCTGCCCCAGCAACGCTGCAGCAGCGCCAGTCTCCAGCTCCCCGCAGCCCTGCCCTGCCCAGCCCTGGGCCTCCAAGCTGAGCCCACCTGTGGGTCCACATCCCGGCCTAGCCCCAGCTTGGGCCCAACCCCAGCTCAGTGCCTGATGCCTGGGGCTGGAGCTGCCCTGGCTGCCCCCCTGCTGCCCTGCTCCTGTCTGGGGCGGTGGGACGGGCCCAGGTGGTGAGGCCTTGCTCTGCCCCCTCGGGGGACCCCCCATGGCCGCCGGCCCCTGGGAGTCCCCAGCCTGTGTGGCACCCTGACACTTTCTTAATACCCTCTCTCTAGCCACATAATTGCTTTTGGTACAACCATAATGGCCGGTTTCCTACCTGCTCATCTGTTTTAGCTAATCATTTCTATAAGCATCTGCAAAAGTATGAGTTTTATAATGCAGTTTGCTTTGAAGTTTATTTTGGTATAAAATAGTGTTCCACCTTTCTCTCCTCAGAGAATAAATCCTAGCCACCAGTTTTACCCTGGCCAGCTACTAACCACAGAGAAGGAGCTGCTGCAAATGAACTTTCAGGAAAACATCACGAGTAAAGCTTTTTATGCCAAAGAGCTGCCAGAATCTTTTCCTGTCAACAAAACAATAAGGCAACATTATGTTAGTAAAAAACACGCTCTTGATGCATTTAACTCCTGAATCTCTTTGGAAGTGCGGTTCAAAATTGGTGATGTGATTGGCATTTGACAGGCCATTGCTGAACCTTTTGTTATTTCTTGTCACCCTTCTCTTCTGGATTGTACTACTGAGCCTAGTGGGAGCTGAGAGAACTAAGCTCCTTACTATTAAATAACATTTGATATCAGATATCCAGCAAGAATATTCAGGGTTTGTGCATTCCAGGGACTTGGCAGTAATTCTATGTGTACAACTAAAAAAATGCAAGAAGAACCGTAAAAGTAAGAGTTGGAGTATTTGCACGTAAGAGTGGCTATTCCAGCCAGAAAATATTCACTGTTTCAAAAGTTGATAAGATCGTTATCAAAAAGTTCAGAGACACTGAGTTCAATAAACATTGTCAAGCTAAGTAGAAAAATGACCTGTGAAAGGCCAGCAAATTGGAGTTGCAATAGTATGAACATGCTTTCTGCCACCTTAAAAATGACTTATTCTTTCCAATATGTTCTCTTATCAGTATACCTAAAGAAATTCATGGACCATCAGAAAGTGTTAGGCAGCATAATTTTATTGATAAGATTCAAATGTGAGGTGAAAGTGTTTCCAGTGCAAGGTCCATGTCTTGAGATGTTCATGCACTCATTTATGGGAGGATTTATTTAATCTGGCTTTAGCCATCTAAAAGTTTTCTTTAAGCATTTCATCTACCATAACTGCATTTAATGGTGAGACAGCACTCAAGGGAGTCTTTTTCCCAATCATATTAAAAATCAGTCTCAGCACTCAAGTGAATGTTTTTTGATAACTGTAAAGGGAGCCCAAATAAATAGTAGCCTGGGTATCTACACCTTTGTGGGGTAACATTAGGTCAGAAAAATCATGTATCATCTTGCCAAATATGAAGTTGTTCCTTGTTGCCTGTTCTGTGCTGACCATCACTATCACAGTTTATCTGAGACTATAATGGTGACAGTAGCATAAGTGTGTTTTATGGAAAGGAACATAAAGAATGGCTGAATTACACAAAATGTATAAATTAAGATATGCAGGCCTTTAATAATGCATGACAGAACTGAAATGGGGTGCAAAGCATTTCATTTTCTTGAGAATGACTCATCTTTCAAAAAAATTGCATCATAAGAGAGAAAAATCACAACCCCAAACGATACATTGCAAAGCTTTAGCTATCACAGAATGTTATGGACCATATATATGATGAACACGTTACTGTGTTTGGGACCTCAGTCACCTCAGCCTCAACAGGCTGCTGCAGTACTAGGGCTATGGTTCAGCAAGGAACTTGAATGAACTGAAGCGTTGTTCTCTGTACAGTTGTGTGATAAAATTAAATGTGTTTTAATATGTGTTGCATTGAGGCTTTTAGGCAGACAATATTTCTGACTCTCAAGACAAGCTAAAATAGCTTTTTTTGTAGGTGCCTGTGTGTTAGTTCCTGTCTTGTGTTGGGGATGTGGGGGCAACATTACCTTGCAGTGCGTTCTTAGTACATTATGGGAAGTCACGAACACTGTAGGATTATCAAAATTAAAGAATAGAAAAGGAAGGAGGTGCAGATCACACTTCAGTTTCCCCAAGAAGAATTGCGGGCTTCCTCACTCACAGATTTTTCCTGTTTGATGTGAAGCTTAACACATTTATAAACATTAGGGGCATACTTCAGCCATCTAGCTAGATATGGGGTGGATCTGAAGCCTTTAAAGACATTTGCTTTCTTTGTCAGCTATGTGTGGACCTTGGACACTTACTCTAGGAGATCTGATTCATTAACAATAAAGGCAAGTGTGTGTTGCATGGCTAACTCAGGCAGAATACATCAGCCTAAGTTCTGTCTGAGTTTGTTTTTTTGTCTTTTTTCCTATGCCCAACACTCCCACAATTTTCTCCTGAAAAGTTCATTGAAAACTTTCATTTTGAAAAAAAAATTACATTGTTCCTACGGCTTGACTGTGTTACATTAAAAATTTGGTTGACTTTCTATTGTCCAGGTTAACAGGGAGCTGAGTGAGATACACTGATCAGTGGGAAAGCCAGGCAATACTGGTTGTATGAGCTCAACTCTATAGCTGATTTATGCAGGCAGCCTTACCACTGGAGCACAGAGAGCACAGTGCAGAGAAATTGAAATGTCTGTGCAGGAATCAAATCAGGCATAGAAGGGCAGCGCTGAGCCAGAGTTAGTAAGCTTTACTTGACTTCAGTGCAATACATACCGGATTACTTAGGTGTCTCTGTAAATGGGCTTCCTATCATTTCCTGTATAGAAAAGTTCACTAAATCTACCTAGAACCACCTCAGTGCAGACTCCATGCTGCAGAAAATCAGACTTACTCTTTCAGGGCTGAGGCTGGACCTGGAAGTCATATAGTCAAGTTTTTGCAATGCTGCACCTGAACAGTGCATGATCTTACAGATCAAACATATATGGAGCTAGCTCCAATGTTTCTCTGTAATATAAACAATAAAACTCCACTGGTATTCCTCTCAGGTTTACATAGCTGCCTACTGCTAGGAAAATTGCCTTGCTCATTATTCTGACAATGCAGCCAGATGAATTCCATTTTACAGATATTTCCCATCCTAGATAGCTAGCAGACAGGTACAGAAGCTATTTCAAGGACACCAAAGACATCTCATCCTCTCCAAAAAGACTTTAGATTCACAAGTGACCATTATTTCACTGATGAATGTTTTTAAAATATTCAGTCTAATCTGTTTCATTTGGAATTGCAATGAAACACCAAGAAAAAAATCTCTTCTCAAGTAAGTTGGACATTTCTAGAATTTGTGGAAAACAGGTATAGGTTTGCTTTCTCTTCTTCTGTGCAAAAAAATAACACTTCAGAAGAAAAGAGTCTGAGCTGTGGATGACAATTAGCATTGTGTCAGATTATTTGGCAGAAGGCAGGAAAGGTGGTCCAAGTAAAGGTTCTCATCCTGACATCCATGCAGTCCAGTCATGCACCAACAGCTTCATCTGTGTGAGGGACTGCTGCCTGCAGCATCTTCATTGATTGGAAGGGAACAGATTCTGCAGCATCCAGTAAACTTGTCTAGTACGCTGAAATCACACAATAGCCTGAGTTCTACCTGTGAGCTTTGATGGTCTCCCCAGCTCCTTCCTGAATGGCAGGTAACTGAAAATGAGTAAGAGAGAAGTCCTTGTTCACAGAAGTCCTCCTTTATAATGCAAAACGTGTCTTGCATGCATATATAGATGAGGTACAGTCTGATTCTTTGTCATTTGAGATGAACCCACTTCAATGCTTTACATGCAGATTGTTCTCCTGTAGATTGCCTTGCCGAGTAGAACAAGAAGGCTCATCTTTGTATTCGAAATATGTTGGAATTGCCGAAGCAGGACAATTTGAGTCTTTTCATTTTAGTTTTAAAATCTATAAGGAATGGACAATCATGAATGGATAAATAAGTATTGATTCAGATTTCCAGTCTAAATTTAAACCTTTGTTTAGACTTACAAACAATCACGTAAATGTTGAGCTTTCTTCTCTGCTATTGCATGCCCTCAGTTTTTCCTGTTACAGAAAGGGAAAATATGTTGAAATACATCAAGAAAGGCCACCCAATAAATATAACGTGGTAATGTGTGCAGACATTTTTTGTTGCATTGGCCCAAATGTGTCCTTAAGAGCCCAGGTTTCTCAAAGAGTTTAGTTAGGATTGAGTAAGCATCTGACCTATTGGATGGCACACAAACTTAATCAGTAAGAAAAAACACAATCTAAAAAAGCCCCTGTATAAATAGAACCTTTAATCCTTCTGAGGTAAAACAAAGACAGGGAGCAAATTGTCTGTCAAAAAACAGCTGGCACAATAAATCTAAACAGATCTCT
>WAAD01023668.1:2582-19939 GCA_013389945.1 Fregata magnificens | reverse complement strand
AACCTTGGATTGCATCTATGCTGGCTGGTTGTGATCTCTAAAGAGTCTGCAGGTTGGGATTGGCAGAGTGTGCTCAATTCCTGCCCCTGGTAAAATCAAGACTGCACCTGGAGGGAAGGGAAACAGGCATAAAGGATCTGGCTGCTCCATTCCTGTGTTTGCTAAGGTGGGTAGCAGATTGTTTTTTTCTTCTTCTTTGCTCTAGAGCAATGCTTATTTATCTAGGTTCCCCTTTTTACTGCTATATCATGATAGAACTTCAATTCGTTGTAGCAGCTTCAATATACTGGTGAGTACTTATTTTTTAAATATTTTAATGACTGTTAAGCACTTGTTATCCCTTTGGAACCTCTTTGCAGGTGAATTTCAATAGACTTGGAAATGTCCCAAAAAATCTAGTTTTGTACCTCTTTGAGTTGACCCTGGTATAATCTTCTTCATGTAGACTTTCTATAGGCTACCTGATGTACTGTATGCTAGGTAATTTAAGGAACTCATTATTTTAGCTATATGTGTATATGTAAATGCATTATTGTTTCTTGTAAAAGAATTTGATAGAAAACATAAGGTTTTTTTAACTTAGTGAATGATTCTGAAGTTGGTTCCCATAGAGGAAAAGGAAAGTTAGTTTACTTGGCCCTGAACAAAAGATCTCTGTTTAGGTGGTTTACATGGTATTATTACTGTAGCTAATCATGTCCCTGGGCCCTCAAGTTCAAAAATGAATACTTATGTCACTTCAAGTAGTTGCCATGGAAATCCTTATAGCACGAACCTCTTCAGTGAAGACCTTATGGCACATAACTTAAATTATGTCTATTATTTCCCTAAACACATCAGGCCCTAGAGTAAAAGGGGCTTTCCATGCCTTTAAAACACATGCACAAGAACTACTACTTGCTTCTTCTAGCATATGTTTCCTAACCTTACATCTTCAAATCAGATAAATGAATGTCAGGTTCTAATAGTGTGCACTTATTTGAGGAAGCAATGCAATGAATCGAAGAAATCTCCTTTAGCTCCTANTTTTAGTTGAATTCCAAAATAATGAGAAAGAAGTTAGTTAACTTTTTTTTTTGAGATGTTCCCATTGCTCTCCAGTGCTGATGCTGATGCAGTTCCATCGTGTCAGGCTTTAGCTATAATGCCTATGTAGACAGAGAGCCAAATTGTCCTCTGTTGCAGTGCTGTGAGATCAGCGTACTTCCATTAGCTACATATTTACACAAATACAGTTGAGAATAGCATTTGTCCCAATATAGACACATGAGGAAATTAATAAAATGGGTTCAATGCAAAATGTTAAGAAATAATTACGGAAAATAACAGTTTAATGACAAAATACACAGGCTGTATGAAATAATCGGTAACACAGGTTTTCAAAATATTTTCTACTCATAGAATCATTAAGGTTGGAAAAGACCTCTAAGATCATCAAGTCCAACCATCAACCAACACCAGCATGCCTCCTAAACCAGGCCCTGGAGTGCCACGTCTACATCTTTTTTGAATGCCTCCAGGGATGACGACTCCACCACCTCTCTGGGCAGCCTGTTCCAATGCTCAACCACTCTTTCGGTAAAGAAATTTTTCCTGAATTTTTACTGTTTCTATGTGTCTTGTTTTCAAGCAAGACAAATATTAGTACCTTTCACAAAGAGTATTTTTTAGTCCTGCAGGGCAAGGAACTTGAAGATGACTGTTCATGTGATCATACAAACTGTATTTATCTCTGTCCAGCACCCACTGCACTGATGTTGATGTCATGGAAATAACATCTGTGACTAACTTGGTGCTAGATGCAGCAAAGGCCAGTCTCAAATACGAATGGAGATGGCACTAATGGTGAGTTAAAGCACACAGATGAGCAAGAACAGAAAAGAAGTTTGCTTTGCCACTTAACAGCTCCCCCCATAGTAGATAAAAGGAGTACTTCATTCTCCTGAGCTTTCAGTCTGTCTCTCCATTCACTATACTCCCTTTCAAAATTGAGTCTGTTTAGCTTCCCCTGCCAGACACTCTGGCACAGTTCCTCAGGCACTTAAATATCATTGTGGATTTGGGCTTCCGAGCCTACATCTTATTTCCCTCTGAGGGGGAGGAAGCTTTGCAAGTAGAGTTAATTTTGCTATAGAGGAAATAAATGCCACAAACCCTTTCTATTAGATTAAAACTGATAATGAAAAACAACATTTGGCCCTCCATGAGGAACGTCTGTGAGCTGCACAGCCCCACTGCCTGGGATGCTGTGAAAAGGCTGGGTTAGGTGGAGCATTTAGTGTAGTTGGCTTCCAATGAAGCCCAGGATAGTTCTTCCCTCTTGTACGATCTGCTTTTTCTGTCCTCCAGCAGTATGTGTGGAGTGGATCCAACCTACAGAGAGCACAGATGTAGCTGCTCCATAAAAGCTTCTGAAACATCCTGTGTCTGACATAAATAAAAATGACCTTTAGTATCAATCTTTCTCTCTCTGACTGCCAATAACGGGCTAGTCGTGTTACAAAACGCCAAGCACACACAGTATGCTTGGCACAAATTTCACCAGTATGGGCAAGACACAACTAATTATGGCATAAAAATACTCAGAAGGCATATATAGGTGTGTATATGTGTGTGTGTATATATAATATAAATAAACTCTGTACAACTATGCAATGGTATTTTGGGGGATGCAGAACATAGCAAAGCAACACTTGCATTATTGTGGTGTAGCAGCCTGATTCTGTTAAGGTACTGGCATAAATCAGGACAGCTGCATCTAAAATGGCAAACACGTAAGTAGTGGCAAATTGCTTTTTGTGAAGAATTGGGTGTAAATTGCCTAGCTTATATCCAAAAGATGGAAGAAATAGCTTTAGACAACTGACATTGTCATCCATATTGGAAATGGAAGCCAGAGTTGGTTAATTTTCATTTTGAACTCTAAGTCTGATGGGATAAGGCAATCTGATTCCTGATTCCAGTGCTGGCATACAGTTTCCTATCTTGGTTTAAAAGTAAAGCTAATCTAGTAGGTTTTGGTGGATTAAAAAAATGACATTAATTCTTGTCATTCTGTGAAGCTTTTGCTCAATTTCATTTGGTGTTTACCATTCTCCTCCTGAAGAGAATAACAAGATATTGTCTGATGAGGGGACCTGTGCATTGAATGTTTATTTGCTACTCAGTAATAAAGCATATAGGGTTTGAACCATGTGGGTTGTTAGTCACCAATATCAGGAAGCAATCAGTAACTGTTAACATTTTTTCTCAGGTTGTAATAAACAAAGCTGATCTATTTGTGGTTTGACAACCTGTTGATGATTTTTTCCCAAATCAAAATGTGTTGTTCACCTTCATTTTGTAATGTATGCCAAGATGCTATAGACAGCTCAGATCACAAATGTGTTCAGGCAAATAATTGCCACTGGAACAATGGCTTTATAATGATATGTGCTTTCTGTCAGCACTTGCTTTTATTTTATACAGCAATGTTTTCCGCATCTCCATTTGGGGAGTAGGAATTATCTACTAGCTCACTAGCAACACTGTGGTGCTTCCTGCACAGCTCATTTGATCTTGCTGCAATACTGCGGAGCTGTACCAAGAGGGGGTGGAAATGCTGCTAACAGCAGAGCCTGTGACTGGGATGTTCCTGCAGGACAGCAAAGATTTGAGTTTGACTTCCTTTTCTTGTGCAGAGATGGGACCTGTTCCTGGGGCTTCCACTTCTTGTAAGACTGCTCTTTTCCTGGGACTATTGGGTAAAATGAAGTTTTAGATCTCTGGCTGTGATTTGCAAGAAGAGAATGAGCTTTGCTTGGCTCTTGGAAAAAGTATAGGGCCCTGTGGCTCCTTAGTGGAGGTGGCTCTCCGCAGCACCCTGAGAGCAGAGTGTGGCATTTAAATGACCCTCCAGGCATTTCCTTGTGATTCAGCTGTGGACACCTGTGTGGTGTGTGTGTGCAGTTCTCTGCTCAGCACAGCAGTTATTGTGGAACGTATTTGGAGGTGCCCAAATCTGCCTTCTGCATGGAGTCCAGATGCTTCCCTGGGGTTTTTGGAGGAAGTGAGAGATATCAAAAAGCTAGGTAAGGTGCAATGACTGTATTTCAGGATCAAACCTCAGCAGTGTTTGGAAATTTTATGCTGAAGCTTTCAAGCTTCCATTCTACACACTGGCACATGTTTAGTTCCTTTACTCGATTGGATTGTCAGATTTATTTTCAAACCATAAAGCATACGGTTTGAACTTACGGGCAACTTATATAGAAGAGTTTCTCTGCTATGAGTGAAGTACAAGCTTCATCACCTAGATGCTTTAGTATTGCCTTCTAAGCAAACTAGTTTCCTTCAAAGGGGAAAACATTAAAACATCTTTAAATAATATTTTTTGCTATAGTTGTACAGCACTGCAGAAGCCCTATTTTTCTCTGACATAATAAAGATGTACCCAGATTCCTCACTGAAGCTCCAAATGTGCTTATGCTTAGTTTACTTTGTCATAGCCATGACATCTTTCTCAGTGGCTTATAAGATTATATAATGTAGTGGTTTTAGAACTCGGATAACTTTGCCCCAACTTCAGCGTAATTTGTCTCCCAAATCAGGGACATAATTTTTTATTTAGCTGTGTAATGGCCATGCACATGCACCTATTTAGCAACTTTAAAAATACAAAGCAGTGTTCAAATCTTCCAGCATGTGCTTCTGATGCAACTTATAATGAATTACCAGACCAAAAATATTGGAGATGTATTTAACCTAGAGCAACAGCAATTTAGAAAGAATTGTTCTACAATTTGCAGACCTCAAACTGGAGAACTGTCTGCAGAAGGGAACCTGATATGTGCATTGGGATTGACTTGCCTAATGACTTCGCCATTTCAGGGCTTGTTTCTGGAAACTGTCTGACTTTGTGTGTGTGTATATATATACTACCCTAGCTTTCAAGGTTCAATCAAAATTCCAGTTACATAAAAGGGAGAGGTTTTATGCACTTCCACACTTTCTGGACAATCACTGAAAATATTACTGACTGGATCCAGCATAAGATCTTTCTGTACCAGATAGTGCTAGGACCTGTAGGTCAGGTATTTACTCTGAGCTGCAGGGCAGATATTAACTTTGTCTTCTTCATTATTACTTTAAAATCAACAGTTTTACTTTGGGTCCAACCAGCTATTATTCTGCATACTTTGATGTTGAAGAGTAACTCTACAAGTACTTGTGTATTCAATCAGAAACAAACCAGGAGGTGATGACCTTCATTAGCCTGAAGTGTTCGTTCAAGTGCACTCTGGATTATTAACTGAAAATGAAATAAATAAAAAGAAACCCCGAAGCTCTGAAATGTCTGCCTTATGAACACAAGCTGTTTTTGTAGGAATTTGTTAAATAGCTTAAGTAATTTTTCTTCCTTTACTTATATGCAATGATGGTGGGAGGGTTGCTTTCTGTGCATCTGCTCTATAAAATAAATGTTGCTAGAGAGCTGAAATCAGAGTACAATTAATGTTTTTAGCAACAGAATGAAAACATTTATTGTCTTCGTGCCACATGATAAGATTGGTTTACAGGTGTGAGTAAATGCTGTGTGGGTTTGAGGAAAGAGTTTACTACAACACACCTGATTTTACCAGCTTACTGATCCACCTAGTCTAGTATTCTGCCTTTGGTAGGTCTTGTTACTTCAAAAGAACAAGCAAGATCTAAGAATAAAGAAAGCGTGGAGGAAGAAGAGTTCCTCTCTTGACTTTACAAGCTGTCAATTTATGCATTGCAAGATGAAATGTAGTTAGCATTAGATCATTATCTTGCCTTAACTGTTCTGTGTTACTTTAAAAAAAAAAAAAAAAGACAATTTTGAGCTCTGCTGTTGATCTGTGATATGTTTACTACATGATCTGTGAGGGTCATTGTTTTCCTCTTGTTCTCTCAGAACTACAAACATACGTGTTTTGCATAAAGTTGCTTTTTATACATCTTATTTCAATATTATACAAACAGCTGGTGAAGACTTAAGCTTTATTTACTGTACCAGGATTATTTCTTTTTTTAAGTATTATGATTACTTCAAGCAATACTAATTGTTTTGAACTGGTGCTGATGTATAATGTAACCTTGCTAATCAACGTATTTTTGTTATTGTCTCATCTTTCAACACTTAAGGAGGAAAATAGTGAGACGCTATCAATTTATTTCCATAATTCATGTAAGTCAGCATAGCTCAAAATAAGAACACAAGTACCCTATCAGGTCAGACCTGTCTAGTCTAGTGGCAATAGGAGACACTAATTACTTCAAATATTTTTGATCTTTATTGCTAATTTACATGAACTGAAAGACAGACTGTAGGATGTAAGTTACTTGCTCAATTTGAAGTACTATAATAATGCTTATATTGCTCATTATATCATTTAAATGCTGTAATAATAGAAATCAAAATACATCAATAGCTAAAAAGGAGTGTTTTATTTTTCTCTTCACAAAATTTACCAGTTTTCTCATTGGGATTAAACATTTTAAAGGCACTGAACAACCACAGCCTCTCTTGATACTTTATGCAACAACTGGCAGGATTGGGCCACATCACCTTTTCCCATTTGAAGTGAAGGGGAAAGCCCTGCTGACTTCCAGGATATGTGAGATTCAGGCTTGGAACAACTCTCTGTGGATGCTTGTAGGTAGACTCAAACTCCTTTGGGTGTATTTCTAAGCTGTCAAGTCAACTCCAGCTTGTGATTCCAGACAATCCTGCATGTGTTTAAGGTAATAGTTCATTTATGAAGCATGGCGCAGGTATGGCTTCTGGTCTGTGTAGGCTTTATTGTAATACTGCTTAGAATGTATATTTGTATAAAGGCTTTGCTTTTTAGTCTTGGAGAAACAGTGAGCAATACATGGACTGTCTATGTAAGACTGTAATAATGAGGTTAGCACAATCCTGCCAAAATGTAAAAAGTTTATCAAGTATGAGGTGACACAATACCTGTATGATTCAGATGGGAAATGGTGCCCAAATCAGGGTGCAGGTGCACCTTGTACAGAAAGAGCTGTAAAGAAAAAGTCTTGTATATGCATAGGACATGGTTTTGTGCTGATGTATTGTCATGGACATGCATGTCAAAAGGAGTGCATTAGGGCACTTTGCAGACAACATGCCTAACTAAGCCTTTGCCACTGACCTGAGCCTGAAATCCTTCTTTATGAGGCAAGATTAGCATTGGAGTCCCCAGACTGTGATCCCAATAACTCTGGTGCCGAAATATCTACTGAGCTGACCACACGTACACAGAAACAGGGCCTAACAGCTAAAAGGATTCCAGGAACCAAACTTGCACCTAGCCAGCTTCCTCATAGGCAGAGGAGCATAGCTGCATCTAATTATGAAAGTACCATTGTTGGGACAGTTTATAATATATATAATATGGAGGAAGAATAAAGCACCTGAAAAAGATTTGCTGACTGATCAGGAGCCCCTTGGAACTGCTTGAAGACTTGGAAAAAGAGAAGTTGCAGGTTTCTAAATCACAGTGGTTAAGCACCTTGGAAGGAGTAAATGACAAATTCTCTCTGTGCTCTCATNGGGGGGGAAGAACAGAACAACTGAAACAATTCTCAAAAGAGATGCTAGAACATGAAATTCTCTTCTCCCAGTACTTGGTATCTAGGCCTTTTTATAAATCTTCTCATACTGGTTTGATCCTGATTCTTAGGCATACTTATGGGACTGGACACCTCTTACCTAATTTTTAGATGACAGCAGCTCCTCAAAAGAAGCTCAGCCCTGGTTTCTGAGCATGGGCAGTGGCAGAACTGCAGGTGACTGAGCTCTGGCTTAACGCTCGTGGTCTGGTTCTTGCTCTGATTTGAGGCACCTAGCACAGGACTTTGGTAGAATTCAGGTGTTGAAGCACAAGTTGTCATAATAGGACTTCATCACAAATATAGTTTGAGAGGAGCCTTTATTTTAAATCCTTAAGAAGTCTCTAAAGCTGGGAAGTATCTAATCCAGAGGTGCCTTAATTTTTATTCTGAAATTTCCATGGCTCATAGTGCCTCTGGATGGATGAAGAGCTGTTGATTATTCTGGATATTGTTCTGTGTGTTGCTATGCTTTACCCACTTATCATTCAGTGTGAAATAAAGAAACATTTCTGTCATATGAAGTAAATCCATAAGTAGCACTGCAGTGGTTACCCCTGAACTGGTGGACTAAAAATAGAACACTTTGGTACCCTAGATCCCTCAACCACAGGTGTTCACTCAGGGAGTAGGCAATTCTACAGACACACCAATACCAGTGATAATCGGATAAATGACTCCCTTGTTCAAAGGGAGTGTTATAGCTCCTTTTCATGTGTGATAACCCACACCCATAATAGCCTTAAGGACTGGGCTTAATTTCTCAAATTATGTCCCCTGTTATTAGGAGGATGAGGCAAAGTTCTGCTGTATGCTTTACTAGAAAAGCTAGTGAACTTAAATATAAGTTATAGATTAAAGCCAAGCCATCTGTGTCTTTCTCATCAGAAAAATGAACACTTGAATAAAACACATGACATTTCAGTTTAATGAGCTTTGTAGGTGATAGACTTATTAAAGAAATATTTTCTGAACTTAATTAGAATTACAAAAAAAAAAAATCAAGTGGTAGCTTTTTGCTTTCTCAAACACGTAATTGATAATACCTGCAAACACTTAAGGAACCTGTTTTCTGATGTTAATAATGCAAAGGACAATATGTGTTAAAAAACAAAAAACCAAAATCTACCCAACCAAAAAACCAAAACAAACAAAACAAAAATCCCTCTGGAGAGTTCCTGGAATAAAAGCAGGAAAAGATAATTTGCCATTTGTTACTTCTGCAAGAAACCTCATTGTTCAAAAAGCAGCAGCATTTAGTAGAAACTCCTTATAATAATTTTTCTGCTCCCTTGTCCCCCAACACACTTCTTAGGCTACTTTGACTTGAGATTTCTGCTGCACAGGAACATCCATGACCTGGATGCTCCTGTGTTAGTCATACTGCTGTGCTATGTTCTTGATAGTGTAGTGTGTAGACCGCATCCAGCATGGTATGTGTGGTGTGTTACTGATAATTGTGATTGATAGTGCATTGTTGGATTTGGTAAACTAAGTTACCTGAAGCAAGTACAGGGGTGATCTAAGTAATGCTTGATGTTGTTGCAGGTACTGCTTCCCCCTTTACTAATGCACCTTCCTCCCTTTCACAAAGTACCAAGATCCTCGAGCAGTGCAGCAGATAGTTTGTTTTGTTTTTTAAAGGGCGTTTTAGCCAAAGATCTTGGAAGATCTGTGAGCTGCTGCCAATTAAAGCTCCCCTACTGTGGGGTGGGTAACTAACATTATACCTAATTTACTGCAAATGACAAAACTGAGCCAAAGAAATGAAGACTGTTAGCTAAGCAGGCATAACAGTATCTGTCCTATCTCCTTTTCTACATCTTGTGGCAGAGACTTGCATTTGAAAAGCCTTTAAATTATTCTAGATAGTATCATATATATATAATAATATAGGTAATCCTGCTACTTGGATCTGTTTTCATTTGCTTTCAGATAAGAACTTATGTTTTGTTTGTTTTTTAAAAAATTACTGATTGTAGATTTCGCTGAAACTTTAACTACTTGGGGAAAAAAGTTTTAACTGGGCACAGCACTTTACCCCACTTAATTCAGTGTAATCGTTGTATTAGACTATCAAATTTCCAGGCATTCTGACTAAAAGATCATTGAGATAAAACAAGTAGGTTAAAACTGAGTTATCATCAAAGTCAACCGGCAAAGGAGCTAGATATAAGGCTGCTTGCGTTTTGGATCCTGAGCAATGCAGAGCGCAACACATTCTTCTGCTCTCTTCCAGCAGTACCTGGAAAAATAGAGAGATGATCCAATGTATATGGGGGGGAACCACACACTCAAACCAACAGCTAAAACATTATTACTACTGAAAAGTAGGGGAAAACAAACAGGTTCTGTTCTGATTACACTTGTTCTCTTTCCATATTGGTATATCTTGTGATATTTCAGGATTTATTCTTTGCCATCACTAATATAAGCCAAACATCATGACATGGTGTGGAAGAATGTATGTCCACTTATAGATGAACCAGGGGGGAAGGCATCTATTCTGATCTCGGCAACATGCGGATTGGAACAGAATCACCTCAGTACAGATTTTTTTTTAACAAAATGAGTATCTACAAATTCAATAGTATTTTTCTTGTGGTCATCACTTTTGTATTAGCTGTTTCTGTGCCAGTTGCAGAGATCATAGAATCATAGAATGGTTTGGGTTGGAAGGGACCTTGAAGATCATCTAGTTCCAACCCCCCTGCCATGGGCAGGGACACCTTCCTCTAGATCAGGTTGCTCAAAGCCCCGTCCAACCTGGCCTTGAACACTTCCAGGGATGGGGCATCCACAGCGTCTCTGGGCAACCTGTTCCAGTGCCTCACCACCCTCAGAGTGAAGAATTTCTTCCTCATATCTAATCTAAATCTACCCTCTTTCAGTTTAAAGCCATTACCCCTTGTCCTATCGCTACAGGCCCTTGTAAAAAGTCCCTCTCCAGCTTTCTTGTAGGCTCCCTTCAGGTACTGGAAGGCTGCTTGCTATAAGGTCTCCCTGCAGCCTTCTCTTCTCCAGGCTGAACAACCCCAACTCTCAGTGTGTCTTCACAGGAGAGGTGCTCCAGCCCTCTGATCATCTTCATGGCCCTCCTCTGGACTTGCTCCAAGAGGTCCATGTTCTTCTTATGTTGGGGGCCCCAGAGCTGGTCTGGACCCCAGGCCCCAGGTGGGGGTCTCACAAGAGCAGAGTAGAGGGGCAGAATCACCTCCCTTGACCTACTGGTCACGCTTCTTTTGATGCAGCCCAGGATACAGTTGGCTTTCTGGGCTGCAAGCGCACATTACCACGTCATGTTGAGCTTCTCATCAACCAACACCCCCAAGTCCTTCTCCTCAGGACTGCTCTCAATCCATTCTCTGCCCAGTCTGTATTTGTACTTGGGATTGCCCCAACCCATGTGCAGGACCTTGCACTTGGCCTTGTTGAACTTCATGAGGTTTGCATGGGCCCACCTCTCAAGCCTGTCAAGGTCCCTCTGGATGGCATCCCTTCCCTCCAGCGTGTTGACCGCACCACACGGCTTGGTGTCGTCGGCAAGCTTGCTGAGGGTGCGCTCAATCCCGCTGTCCAGGTTGCCGACAAAGATATTAAACAGCACCAGTCCCAATACCAACCCCTGAGGAACGCCACTTGTCAGTGGTCTCCACTTGGTCATTGAGCCATTGACCACAACTCTTTGAGTGTGATCATCCAGCCAATTCCTTATCCACCGAGTAGTCCATTCACCAAATCCACGTCTCTCCAGTTTAGAGACAAGGATGTCGTGCAGGACAGTGTCAAATGCTTTGTACAAGTAGAAGACATCAGTTGCTCTTCCATTATCCACCAAATGGATGGCCAGAGATCAATCAGAGTGCAACAGTGACGCATACAATAAAAGGTGCCTGCTGTACAGATCTGATAAATGTCTTAATCCAATATGAACTGTGCTGGCAGATCTCTGTACGTGCATTATGACATGATTTTGAAAACACACTCATTGATTGGACTCCAGGACTGGGAATTAATTTAAGACAAGTGATTTCACAGAAGTGGCGGAAGTAATGGTGAAGGGAGGAGGTGGTGGCTATGTGTTGGAATCACAGGTGCAGAGAACAATTCTGTGCACAGCTGGATGGTTTCAGCTCTTTCAGCAAATGTTTTCAGTGCTGTACAAAAGGTACAAATGTCAGCACTACTACTTATTAGATTTTTCCTGTAGGAAAGAAGGCCATTTTTATCATCTGCCTATAAACTGCTGCATTGCATTACCAGTGAGTATACATCATCCTTCATCTTCTTCTTGGTGGGCACTTTATCAGATTATGGCACTCTTCACAAGAGTTGGCAAGTACTTTCCCTTTCCATTCTCTCTGGAAACTATTTTCACTGTTTTTTCCTTTACATATATCACCTGTGTCATGCTTATGAAACAGCCATATGCATCCTACTCCAGAAAGAGAGCTGTGTTCTTAGTCTGAACCCCAAATCTTGCTGCAGTGGTGTTGATTAAGCCTGGTCTGAAGCTTAGAGGATTTGCTGTGATTGATTGCTGATTGGTGTATTTGTGCCGTCCACCTTTATGCATGGTCTTGTGCATGCTGCTTTTTCTTGGTAGTGTTTATCTTTTTTTATTTTCTCCACCTTTAGTCATAAGAGGTGAACTAGAATGTACATCTGGCTTTGTTTCCTCCTGAAGACACTTCTGCCCTGAGGAATAATGGAGGCTATTGCAAATCCTGCATTCACAGATGCTGTGTTTCTGCACCAGCTGATGCCCAGCCTGGTGTGGACCAAATACACAGAATTTATGTTGTCAGAATCTGAGAAATCATGCATTGAGCCACTGTTCATCTCTACTCACGTAGACTGGGCACGGACAAGCAGGCTGTCACCAGTAGATAGAGTCAGGGTTTTACCATCCATGGTAACAGTAGATGTGCCCTCCTGAAGGGAAAGAACAGATAACCAGCTTTTAATTTTCCATGTCGTGCCACTAGCAGAGAGAAAATGCTGCAGGTACGTGTGGAAATCTTTCCCACTGAAAGAGCACTTCAAACCTGCTCTGTTTCATGAGGCCTAGCTAAGTATTCAGCTGATCTTCCCTGTCTGACACTATTAGCATCAATAAGAGCATGCTTCATGGTTCATTGTGTTCCATCATAAAGCAGCAACCCATTGCCTGACTCTTGGGGGTACACTGCTACCAATCTAACCTAGCAGCCTGCAAGTTGGTACAGCTCTGGAAATTACCTCCTGGAGTACTTCAAGCTCCTCTTCTACTTTTCTGATTCCTCACATCTTTTTAAGTCTTGAAAAGCAGTTCACAAGTCAGCAGGGAGCTGACAGAAATTGCTAATGGGAGTCCATCCACACTGGAATGGACTCCTTATTATCTTGTCAAGCAGAGGAGCCAGGTTCTTGCCAGCAAGCAAGGGCTTGATTGCACAGGCTGTTGTAAGCTGCAGTGTAAACGAATGTCTTTCAAGATTATTATGTCTTTAATTAGTATTTGATAATCCCTGTGAATTTCAACAGAACAGGAACTGACAGAAATATCTGCCTCCCAAGCTAGGTGACTTCTGTAAATGAAAATTAGCTTTTCTCTGTTTTTTTCCCTTGGGCTGCAAGTATTTCCTAGAAGCCAGTTGAATGATGGGCATCTGGATCACCTACCGCTGTGCTTTAGTATAAACAAGTTCTCAGATTTTTATTAGCTTAGTCTACCTGATTCCAGTTTGACTTCAGTATGAGGACAAATGCTTCAAGGCAGAAGTAATAGTTGATGCTTTTTTATCACTCAGAGGCATTCTGATGTATTTAGAGGCTATACCCTAGGTAGGGTATATTAAAATCCCCACCAAGACCTGATGAAGGATGCCAGTATCTCTGTCCTCAACATACAAGATAAGACTATTTTTAGGATGGCAGTAGTTTACAGTTATTTTTCATCTTAGTTTAAAGCTGAAGGGCGGTGCCTGTTGATGATCTTTTTCTATCAGAAGGAAGGTAATCATTTTAATTTCTGTTGCTGGTGCTAAAAGTCTTTACTACTGTTCCGTCTGCTCTGAACTGAAACATGAACTCATTGGTTAACAAATGTGAATTGTCACGTACCAGCTGCCATATCCAGATATCTGAATTCTTTTTACTTTTCTCAGTAGTTCCTGGTCCATAAGCTATAACCTTTTTAAAAAAAAAAAAAAAGAAACAGGGAAGAAAAGTAACGGATTCATCCCAGTGACCAAAGTGTACATATTCATCTTCCTACAGCATTTAAAACACTCTATTTTTAGAGAAAAATGTTCATAGAAGATGATGTTATTTTTACAGACATTAAAATTCACATTACGTTTGGTATTCTCATATTGATTCCTACTGATAAAATGGGAACTGATCACACCTGCCACTCCTTATGCTCCTCTGCATCCTCACTTGTCTACTCCTTCTGCCTCCTCCCACTCTCAGCTTTGCATCTATATCCTTCCTGCTTCTGTTCTTGGAACAGGCACTTCCTCCTCATGAACTCTGGGCCCTGTCAAGAGCCTGTTGAAGTAGAAAAGATTCTTCTATTGACATGAAAAAAGCTGCAGACCGGACCTTATTTTTCTCATTATTTGCCCTTTCTGTGTTCTTCCTGACAGTCCCATACTTTCTGTCACTTTTCTGTCAAATGTATTGGATTCCTCAGACTGTGACTCCAAGTAATCCAGGGAAAGATTATATTTTGTAATCTATCGCATATACAGCACAGATATCTAATGGTGACAGCTTCATTTACACCCAAACTAGACTGTGTTTGACTAAACTGAGAAGTGCAATGCTTTAGCACAGCCCAGGCTCTCTGGTGCTGTCCAGTTTTCCTTGTTTCTGCTTTATGTAGATTGTGGGGGAGGGGAAAAAAAGTGTATTTACACACCCAGATGAGGCTTGGCACCATGAATGCTGTTCAAACATATAGGGAAGTCGAACGCTTGTGAGTAGTATTTGCATCACACTGGGTTTCTGATTTGGGAAATATGGGAGGGTAGTGGGGTGGAGAGAGCAAGCTGTTTTAATCCCAAAGAACACGAATGGAAATAAAGTTCAGGTTGATTCTGCGAACGGAAGTATCTGAGCTAGGAAGCCCCTGCCCTAAGCTAGTCAAATCAATGGACGAAGACAGGCACTTCTGAAGGGCAGGACAGGCTAAGACTGAGTTGTTCTATAGGGGTGCATAACTTTCTGCTGACTACATATTGTTCCCAGGCCTGGATTCACTCGGTCTGAATGGTAGGCACCTATTATCTGTGCCTTTAAAAATATTCTCTTTCAGAGAAATTAGACCTCCCTACCTCTGTTTCAAAGTTATCTCCAAACATACTCAAGGATTTCTTCTGTTTTATTTTGCCACGATGATCATTTAACCAGCCTTGGAAGGAAAACGGCTCCATAACAGAAGTGGAATTTAGTGGGAAAGGTGTTTCTTTCAGGAGTTCACCTGTAAGCAAGGCAGAGGGCTATCAGTGATGTTTGCTTCCCTTGATTTTTGTAAACATTTTACTGTCGCTTACAGCCTGAAGGGTTCAATTTACAGATATTATCTAGTCAAAAGTCAGTTGTAACAGCAAACCGTGCTATGGTCATTATCAGGACTTCTTACCTGAGGTTGTAAGATGCATGTATTATTTGTGTATCTTTACGGAGTTGCTTCTTTGAAGCTGTTGAGAGAACTGTTGTGCATCCACGCTTGTTAAAAATGCATTCAAACAGTACGCAATAGACTACCTAGTTCTTCTGGCACATTCTTTATTCTCTTTCAGACCAGCTTTTACACTGGTAAAATCTGATGTATCATCTCTGAGCCTTTGCTGAGTCACCCCTTACACATCCCCATATAAATAGAATTAGGCCCATAGAACCAGCTTACTCTACATCTTTCACGTAGTTAGTACTGGCTTTTATGTTTCTTCTCCCCTATGTGTTTTTAAATACACTGACCACAGTGGAGCAAACTGGTTATCACAACCCTAAATTTAATAAAATGCCTTTTTTGTGCTGTTCCTGGAGCTGTAGCTGGATTTAATTTCCAGTAATTCTCCTTCATAACTGATTTGATTTAAAATAGCTGGAGGACTGAATGCAGTTTCAGTGTAGCTAGTGAAGTTCAAGATTTGTGCTGTGTGTTGCTGGTATATGAAATTAGCTTTAGTTATTTTCCAGCTCACAGTGAAGTGCAGAGACAGCGCAATTGCCTTGGTGATCCCAAGTAGTTTGTTCTGAGATGCTATGGGGGAACACCCATAGAGTAATTTCAAGTAATAATGCCAACTAGATGCAGGAAAAACTCACTTAGGTGGCTGTGTCCCAAATGCATTGAGATAATAAACTCGCAGCCAAATCTTAGTCTCGGTACTAGAAATAGAGTAGGTCTTTTTAAAGTATTAGTGTATTCATTATGCAATGTTCTTCTGGTTCTTTTCTAAAGCGGTATTTCACTGCTCTGCAGTGCTTTGAATGTATCATTTCAGTTTTTCATGGAAGGCCATTTTGTGTGCAGTCTTTGAACAATATGTGAGAAGGTCAGTGCATCCAAGGGACAGCAGTGTACTGAATAAGCTACTGCTGTTTAACGGATCATAATAAGCACCAAGTATCTATATCCATCTCCAGACAATCTGGATGGGATGCTAAGCCTTTTATTGTAGAAACAGGTTTTGCCATTCAAATTTCTTCTCCATAATATTAAATTAAATGGAAGAAGTCAACATGTTTCTGCAAATGATTTGTCTCAGCAATGCCTCTTTCAGGAAATACTGAAAGCAATCTGAGGAAATTTGCAGCAAAAGACGGAATTTTTTGTTTAAAAGCTTTTTGCCTTTAAGCTTTTTTTTTTAAAATCATCCTATTTTTACATTATTTAACTCAAATACTTAACATGCTTTTATTGAAAAGCAAACTCCTCCAGAGAAATTAAGAAGCACCAGAAGGAAAAAGAANATAGCTGTATTGGAAAGTTGGGGGTTTGGCTAGGGCAAGATACAAAATAAAGGTCTAAAATATTATGATATATACTCACAGCAGAGGAGAAGAAAGATATTTTATCAGAAGGTACTTGGTGCAATTAGCATTCCAACAGATTTTTAAATATTTCATTTCAATAATAGTAGCAATCTTTATCTTCTAAAGTAATATAAAGATGACAGAGTTGTTTTCTGTTATCAGAATAAAACAGGTCAATCTTGTATTCCAAAAGGCTTTTCTAAATTCAAGAAAGTTATCCATTGGTAGGGCTTTCTACTAAAATGCATGTCCTAGTTGATATATAGTTAAAAAACAAACAAACAAACAAAAAAAACCCCCCGCCCCCCACCCCAGGAAAAAAAAAAAGGGTATATAGCACCCAGTGGAGTAAGAGAGACATACCGAGAAGCCATGGGTATGCTGCTCAGCTCAAGGGGATACATCTCCACATGTTAAGAATTCCAGCATCAAGCTAACAAGCTGGAGAATGGAGAGCAAAAAGCTGACTCTCTAGGGTGGGCACTGTGATGTTTTAGGCAAGCAGAACTATGAATGCTCCCCATGAGTTGCAAGGAATTTGGGGTACAAAAAAGCCAAAACACTTGTTTGTATTCTGACCAAGAAGCAACACAAATCTAACAATGAAAAGTCACTATAAACTTCTAAGTTTGTAGCTTAACTTCTGCCACTTATTCCCTGAAAACATAATTTTGCTAGTTTTCCTCTTTCTAGTGATCTCT
>WAAD01023667.1:135937-158401 GCA_013389945.1 Fregata magnificens | reverse complement strand
TAAACAGCTAGAACAGCAAAGACCGCCATTGGCATTTAATTAATGCCAGTAGAAAGTTACACTGTTAACTCAGTTTACAAAACCAAACTTCTTCCTTTTGTGGTAGCCCTGCTACTAAAGATACTAACTTTGTTCCTGCCAATGCAGTCAGAGTAGGAGACTGTCACTTGGGGCCACCCAGGCTGTGGCTTGTACCCAAATATCTGTTGTTTGCACGCATGGCCTTATGAAGGATTAAAGGGAAACTGCCTAGAAGAAACTGCTCCTTTATCTGAGAGAAGCTCCCAAGTCCTGGCTTTACTATAAACAGTTTTTCCAACACTAGCCTGCAAGCTTTCCATACCAAAAACCTGTAGCACTGAGATCCAACTTCACAACACTGTTGAATCTCCAGTTTTAATTTTCACTGATTTCAGTGGGAAGTTGGGAACCTAGACTGAAATAAGGAGTCTAAACATTTGGTTGGTATGAACTTAATCATATAATAAAATGTTCACAGACGGAAGAACTACAGAAAATGTAAATAAAATGAAAGCATACCCAAGGTCAAGTAAGTCAGCATTGAGTTGATATCTTCATATCTAGAATGGAGGAAAAATTAAGTTTTAGAAAATGTTTGATTGACTTTCTTACACGAGAACACATTATTTACGTTGGAATACAACATCTCTGTAATTATGGATATAATCATTCTTCCCCTGGCAAACATCTCAGGCATTAGAAACTTCTAGCATTTGAAGATGCCGAAGGAGTACTAAGGCCTGCAAAAAGTTTTATTGATCTGCAGCAGTGAAGGTCGTTGTAGAAGTGCAATGGGAGATCTTCTCAGTTGTTGGGGCTGCAGGTTAAACTCCAAACCCCACTGACACTATGCTGTTTTCTTGACAGTCAAAATCCAGCAGCACACTTCCCCTACTTCTCAGCCAACACACCATTTGCAAAGTGGCTAGTCTTCAGCAAGGGAGGTCCCACTCTGAAGTTCTCACTCAGAACTTCAGAAAGATATCACATCGTAGTGTCAAAGAGGTTGCTTAGCTCACATTCCCCATCAAAAATATGCGACAGTCTTATGCATTAATAGAAGAGGAAGGCAAAGAGCAAATATTTAAAGGAAAGGTTATACAAGTAGAAAAGATTTCCTATGTGATGTCATTAGGTCAAGTTGGGAAGTCATCTGGGTGGACTTTTTACCAGCATAAAAACTAATCTCTTGATTACTCTGCAAGAAAATAAGCCCAGCAAGAAAATATTACACCATTTGTACAACATATCCACCATAAGAAAATGGTTTTGCAAATGGACTCACATTTTCTCTTCATTTTCTGCCATGACCTTTGACAACATAAGACGAACCAAACATCTAAATATGAGAAAAACAAGCAATTTTTTGCTTGAAAAACAAGAAACAAGAAATTTTTTTCCAACAGTGTACTTTGTCCTAATTATCCAGAAAGGAACCCACTTTTCTTCCTTATGCTGTCAGCCCGTGGAACTCACAGAAGAATTCAAAGTGTCAAACTGAGAATAAGATTACACTATTTCCCACCCTACTGCCTTATTTTGTATATCACTTTGTTAAATCATGTAATAGTAAGTAAATAAATGTACTTTAACAAAGGCTTTAAGCAAATATTGGCATAAATACATCTGTCTCAATATCTGTTTTTATAAACATGATGGAATATTTCAATAAGAAGATACCATTTCAGACAATACAAACAAACTGGTATTTTCACCAAATATATTGTTGCAATCTCTTTAGAGTTGCTGTTGGTCATCTGTTCAAATCACAATGTAATCATCAAATTCAGAGCAACTAATACTATCTGCAGACATTACGAGTTCAGGCTTGAGGTCCATCTGCAGCACCAAAAAGACTGCTAACTAATCTTTAACCTACTCTGTTTTCCACCTTCCTCAATATAATAAATTCCTTTTGAAAAAGAAACCACAAAAAATTCTCTTTCCTTGTAAATATATTGAATTCTCACTTTAAAGCTGCAAATAATTGTCGGCAGTCCTGTAAATGTTCAGACAAATACTCCAAAGCTTTGATAGCCACAACTTGTTGTTCATTCTGAAAAGAAATTAAAACATGATTTGTATAAACTGCACTACCTCAGTTACCACCAAAAAAAACCCCCAAAGCAAGAGCATATTCCAAAAGTCTGTGCAGTCTACTAGCAGATAAAAGAACAAAGTGCTCTGCACAGAAGCACTTCAGAGTCAAGAGAAAACCGTAAGGAGATCATACGACTCCATGCACAAAGAGCCTATGGCAAGAACAGGATCAGCACAGGTTGGCAAGGCTTTCATGCCTTACAGTGCTATGAACAAAGCCCTAAAAGGAAACCAAAAGCCTCTTCTAATTATGCCAGTGTAATCAGCCAGTTGAGACATCACTCAAGTCACCAACCAAGAGGCAAACAAGAGGGACAAGTGACTTTTCAGTCTTTAATTATTGACTTATGTGTATTTTGTACACAGGTTCCCCCTAGCATCTTTATTTCCCTGAAGAAATATTAAAAAATAAAATTTCTTTATATGTGAAATGAATTTCTACTTTGCATTATACAACACATTTGAGTGAGACCTTGGTCACGGAAGCATGAAATACTTAGAAATGCATGAAATACATAAAAATATTAAAAGTAGGCCAGGTTACAGAGGTTACAACTGTCCTACTTATATCAATAAAGCGAAGTAAAGGCAACGTTATCTGTTCTACCTCTAAAGCAATTTGGGCAGCTAAACTCAGGAGGTTAGTGCCTGTATTTTCATCCACTGTCAGCTTGTCTTCATGTTGAGATGGCTTTTCTGCTAGCTTCCCCATTTCAATAACTGCTTCCACAGCTGAAATATACATAGGGAAAAATTAAATTTCTTTTATAGAAGCAATTGGAAGGTGGAAAGTTCTGCTGTTTTAATGAGGCTTTAGAAATGACTTATGAAAGGCTATAATTTTTTTTTAATACGAAAAACCAAGACAAGAAAACCTGACCATAAGAGCACTTCTCCACAATTATGCATTTCTTCCTAGAGAGGTGCCAAAAGGCTTTCCAAGCTACTAATCTAAGGAAACAAGGATGCCATACAAATGAAACTCTATTTCACATCCTTAATTTTGTTCCGCTAAATAACTGTTTGTCACCGAAGAAAGAAGACTTTCTCTGATACATTGTCTGGGCGTGATTCCAAGCTCCCACATCTTGGCTTATGCTAAGGGTGCTGTCGCTTTTATGTTCACACTGTGCTATGGTTCCCACTCTATAATATGTGAACAAATTAGCTGTCATTAAACAGATGTATAGAGAACAATTAATTGGCACGGAACTCATTGGAAAAGCAGCTCTGCATGTTACTCTGTATTCTAAGTAAGTATAGACTGTATTTCTCAATTTTCATTACTTGAGCTAAGATTCTCATTAAAATATGAAATGGCAGAACTCATTATAAAGAAGAAAGAGCCTACAGAGGTATGTCATTCTGTAAGTCATCTCAGTAATTCATGTATTTTCTGGCAACTTCAGGCTCTACTTGTCCAGAGAAATTAGGAGCAGCAATAATGGTTCCATTAAGGTTCATTTAGCTCAGTATCCTTTTTTTATATCGTATATGCATACAAAAGAATATTAGAAACAGTAAGTATACAATGATTCTCACCCTGGGATGCTACTATAGCTTCTGCCCATGAGAAGATCAGAGACTTCCTAGCCAGAGGCTCCATCCAGACTATATCAGATATGGCACTGGACTCCACATCTTAAATACTGTGTGCAAAAAGCATCCCATTCTGACAGTTTAAATCTACAGCCTGACAGTTTCAATGGCTTTACAGACTCTTCTTCTAGCTTCCCTCTATTGTGTCCTTCTCAAGAAGAACAGTCCAAATCTGCTTAGTATTTTCTAATATATTCGGCACTTCTGCTCCTTGTAGTGGACCCTTTATCTTTCAAGTTCTACCTTTATCAGTATCTTTCTCCATCACTGCAATCTTATAGACACTGAATTTAGTAAAGATGCTGTTTGGATCACACCTCTCTGCTTCTTTAACTGCCTCTTTAGCCTATTCACAGAAGAGATTAAAGGAAATCAGTACAATGATTGTACATCCTGAAAACAGTATTATGATTTGCAATAGCAGAGAGCTAAAAAGATACACAAAACGTTAACGGTTACATTGTTGATATTTATATAATTACGCAAGAAGTTTGGTTTGGCAACATCTTCCCTGGAAAGAAAAGTAAAGTGATGAGAGCAGAAGATGGCACCAAAGACTGACAATGACCAAACTGAGGAAAAAGCCAATTCCTCAAAATTTAGAGCTACAGAAACCGAAAGCAAGAGAAGCCCTGAGAATGCTGAAAAATTAAACTCCCTTCTGTCACTTTGAACCATGAAGTTTAACACCCCCAAACCAGAAGGCCTAGATAGGTAAAGCAGGTGCACTTCTCTGCAGAGGTGAGGGCTAACGCACTGTTGTGGGAAGTTCTAGTGAGACACACATCAAATATTTTTCCTGCCAGGGCTCATCTGTCTTGAAGAGAGGAGGACCTCTAATCTGAGAAGAAACCTGATATACTGAGGCATGGTCACACAACTTGTGGACTGTTTCCCCCATTAGAATGACAGGTGATACAAGAGGCCCCCACAGCAGCTATGATGACAAACATCTCTCTGCCGGGTGATGCAAGATAGGCAAAGACAGTTCCCCCTCTCAAAGCAAGAGGGGTACAGTAACAAAGATGTAAATTAAGTCCCAACAACATAGCTACAAAAATAAAAACAATGCAAATAAATAAATATGTATACATATATATTATATATACCTTGTCAACTTGTTTCAGACGAAGATAGCAAGAAGCCATGTTCCTCTGCAGCTTAGCCAAGTTCTGATCTATCTGCCCAGGTGTGTAGAAGCTGACAGAATAATTGTACCAGTGAAGAGCTTCAGAATAGCTTTTTGCCTAGGAAATTTAAAAAGACAAACCAAAACCAAACACACTCTTATTTGGGTGATTAAACTGCCTATGTTTTCTCAAATTTAAAAAAAAAAAAAAAGTCACAGGAAATGAAAGATCTGGATAGTCAAGTATATTATAGTGTAACCTTTCCCCCAGAAGAGTGATCATTGGTCCCACAACACAGGTAATACTCTTTAGAACTGACACTTTACCTATTCCTACTCTTCCCTTATTCCTTCTTATGGCCTTTATCAAAGACAGGACACCGGACTAGATGGGTCATTTATCTGACCCAGAAAGGACATTCTTATGACTGAATACAAACCAGAACTATTATTTCAAAAACCTCTCTCTTCATGATAGAAAGCAACTGAAAGTAAAAGACAAAAGTGTTTATCCCATTTAGACTGTGAACCTTGATGATACTATGCTGAAGATGGTACTCCCAACTATAGTTCCAATTTGGACAGAGAATTTATTTTAAAATGAGGAGGAAGGAAGCTGTATCATTAGCAAAATTCCCCCTTGGCTACACAGATGAGACATAGTAAAATGGCACATGTGTTTTTCCTTATATATCCAAGAAACAAGCACAGAACATGAGCTCACCTTCTCCAAATACTGAAAGAATAAGAAGGTATTTGGTTTTGAATAACAGAACTTACATATACTCACAGTACGAATGTATATGAACTAAGATACAATGTAAGCATCCAAAGCTACACAGGCTAAAAAGAAAATCAATGTACAAATGATAACACTTCATGCTCCTTAAAGCAACAACTGACCGTCAGAGGGTAGGAATTGTAAAATAAACAGCTCAATGTAAAGAATATTTTCAGGTTTTTGTACCCTTCCCAGTACAGAACCAGAATGATGGGCTGCACAGGTTCCTTGGCTCATCAGTTCTGGCCATAACTGCTCCTATGTACAAACCTTGAGATGAGGCTACCTGAAACTTGATATTGTAATGGAAAACAGCACCCAGGTGGATGAGAACAAAACTAGTGCCAACTGGAACAGGGATCTTAGTTACAGCTTGCACTCTAACCAAAACAGACATACCAAAGAGGTCAGAAAAAGCAGATCTTCATTTTCACTGATACAAATAACAACACTACTGTTTGGTCCCAAACCTCATAATGTTTGGCAGCTCTGTCCCACAAGATGATGTGCAGCCGGTTCAAGGCTTCAGGCAACAGCTGCTTCCCAGTATAATGACCTGAAAAGATACTGCAAATCATCACTTTACAAGAACTTTAAGAAGCACACTGAGAAGCACGTAAGAACTATCTGAGAAAGACTGTCCCACAGCCTACAACAAAAAACACTGACACAGCAATACAGTTTCAGCCAGGACCCAGTATTTCATACCCTGCTTCTGAAAAAAAAAAAAAACCCAACCCAAACAAAAAACAAACAAACAACACCCCCCCAACAATGTGTAAGAGAATAAATATTTTCATGCTTGAACAATGTAAATGTGGCTCTTGCACCTAGCTCAATGCTACGTAAAATACAGTCTGATTTCCAGCAGATCTGACAATAAAAAAAATACTACAGTGCTACAGGTGCAACAGACCTGAAAAAGAAACTGTTCAGCTGCTCAAACAAGGATATGCAACCTGTTTTAACACTGACAGACAAAACCACATTGGACTGGATGGACAAAGTATTAGCATTACACAGAACTTCTGATAAATGTTTCTAATCCCACATGTGTCAGTCACACACAGTCTACACTAAGAAGGAGGAATTGTTCTAGCAAGTGAATTTAACCCTGAGCTTTATCATGACTGCCATTCATTATGGAAGTTGAGAGTTGCCATGCAAAAGAAACATAAGGGAAAACAGACACAAATAGAAAGAAAGATGAGAATAAGCAAAAAAGTGAAAATCAGAATTCAAGACTTTAGCCAGCTAAATCCAGCTTTCAGTAAACAGCAGTAAAAGATATATACAGACCTATAATAATTTCTTCAACCTTTTGCTTAGCAAGCAGCTCCCTCTCATTCTGCAACAGGAACTCGATGTGGAGCAGGGTAATTTTTCCAAGGTCAGGTGAAGATTCAAATCGTTCAGGAAGAGAGTTCAGAAAATCAAAACCAACAGATTCCCTATTCACACACATGCATTTTTAAGAGGCTGCACAAGAAGAGCTGTTAATTTTCCATTCTAAAGAATAACATATTCACACCGTACAACATGTTTCTCATTAATACTACTGACACACAATCACACTGGCAGAGTAAATCAAGGTATGAATTTACTGCAGTTCATCTATTCAGTAGTCACTTCCTATTAGCACATGCTTGTTCCACAGTATTCACAAGAGAGTTTACTCCTCACAATGAAAGAGTAAGAATTTACTGCAAGATAGAAGCATATACATAGGTAATCATGATGGAGCATTCAACAGCGTGAGATTTCATGCCTCAATTTATTTTGCAGTAACTTGTTCATCCTTATACTGTTTTTCACAAGAATGATTCTAGGACTCCAAACTCTTTCATTCTAAGGGTTAGTTAGTTAATACAGAAGAAGAATTTCAGTCAGGTAATTCCAGACTCATATATATATTATTCCAGATATATTATTCCAGATTTATATTAAAACTACATAGGGAGAATCTTAATCATTCCAAAGTAAGGCTACAGCATTGCAAATTGCCACTCAACATTATTTCACACCCTGTTCTGCTGCTGCCATAATCTGTACCACCTTGTTACAGAAAAGACAGGCTCGCTCTCAAAACTGTTTACCTACCTCTGTGAGTTTTTATTTAAAATAAAGCATCATTGTATAATAGATGTTCTTTGCTTATAAAAGAACACCTGCAAAGCCCAAATATTGCGTTCACCCCACCTACTGATGCTGTCATACCTTCCATGCTCCAGCAGCAGTTTGGCAGTATTCAAACAAAAGTCTAAAGACATCTCATGGTGCAGGAATTCTGCAACAGCTGGACAGAACACAAAGCAGTTGAGATTATTTAATCAACTTAGACACTTAAGTGCTCAATTTACCATTTGCCTCTTNAAGGAAGAATAAAAACATGTCTATTGTGCTTTGACTTTCCTTTCACTGTACAATTAATGTAGTACTACAGAAAGGTGACAGACTGACAGCCCTGGAATTCTAGCCATCTCTTTAAACAGGAACAGAATAGGCATTAGTAGCACAAATATTTGCCTCGAGCTGCTTTGTATCAAAATGTCTCACCCTTATCCAGCAGGAACCACTTAGGACTCAGGTCAGTGCTCAGTGTGTGGTGGTATCACATTGCAATAGGAACTACTTAAGCCTAATGCCTTTAGCATCAGCTGTTGAATTGACTGGTGCTGATAAGTAGGTACCAGTTTTAGACGACCCAGATAAAGTTTAAAAATCGCTAGACTGTGCTGGATAGTTAATAATGAGTTTTATACATTTTTAGCTTGGATGAGATCAGAGAAGGAACACATAGGGACATGACTGTAACAATTGTTAAAGGAAGCATTTCTAAGGCACCTGTGTACAAGTGCACAATACAAGATTTTAGTCAAATGCCTAAAACTTAGCAGGAACCTTCACTCAAAAGAAAGACATCCATTCATTAATAAACTTGCTTGAAAAACTGACTGGAGTCTTATTGCTACTAAATATAAGCAGAGTGTGTTTTGATAGGCAACACTATGGCTTCGCAATTCAAACTGAAGAACAGAAGCCAACTGTCCACTTGAAAGCTAGCTGAAATCCTCCAGGAGCAATCTGAAGTGGAGTTCCCATTCCTGCTAGTCTGGCAGCATTCAAACCATTCAGCTCTCTGCAAGAAATTCCTCATCTCATCATACATTTATTTGTCAGAGCATTCATTACATATCTGATGCTTTCCACCCATGAAGAGTACAAAGCCTCTCTTCCTTAAGATTTCATTATTTATGGAAATAAATTTCCCCTGATACATTACCCTTTCTATATTGAAGTCCCCCTGAAAACTTTCTTCTCCCCTCATGCCAATAGAAAAATCAGTTCTCTTCAAATGACAAGTTTGAGAAATAAGAAGAAAAGAGTTTATATGCCCTAGATAAACTAAATAAACTCTGGTAGCACAGGTTTATAACAACACGCTGATCAGCACTTGATGTCTCTTGGCCAAAATCTGTAAAATCAGACACAGAGTATAGCAATGTTTCACAAGCCTTTCTTCTATGCTGACTGCATAAGAGACAATCCACCTTCACCCTTTTTGAGTAACCTTAGGTATATGTCTAAAATAAACCATACCTTTACATTGCTATATTTTCACTGTCTTCATTCTAACAGGCTTCAGAGTCTTCCCCATTCCCTATTTCCAGCAAGTTTATTTAAATTCTCAACAAAACCAAAATCGTGCTTAATTCAAACTTACATTAGCACCTGGATAACTCCCCTGTGAACACTGACTACTGCGTCTCACACTCCAAAACCAGAATGACATTTAGCTAATGAAGATTCTTCTAAAACACACGAGAAAGGGAGGGGTTTTTTTCTTTTCTATCTACAACTCAGGCCGTCTTCTTGGATATGGAGTGGTATGACCTTACTATGAAACCTACACAGAGCTGTGATACCTGAGTTGATATCTTCATCTGATGCTCCACTTTTAAGAAGAATTTTAACTTTCAAAAAAAACCCTGCTGGATGCAAATTCTCCTGCACAACGAAAAACAATACATTACTTGGACAGCTGTTCGTAGAATACAGATCCCGTGAGGGTCCAGCACATTCATAACACAGACAAATATCAGGAAATCACATATGCTTCACAGTATTCTTCAGTTCCATTTTAATGACTGAAGCGATAGATAGGCAACTGGTAATATTTTCTTCTTAAATGCAATGTGCCTCTTTATTATTTATTCTTACACTGCCAAAAGATCATGAAAGCAAGAGATACGTGATTCTCATTTCGCTGTGGCCCATTTCCAATACTTTTAAATAGAAGCTGAACAATACTGAATGATAGAAACATTTCCTGCTTTTCTATGTGTGAATTGGCTGGATTACTCTAGGATTAATATGAGCAGAATTCAAAGTAGCTTGTAACAATACAAAATTTAGGAGAGTACAACAATGGGAGCAAAAGGAAGTAACGAAGATGGTATACTACAGCTCTCACTAAAACACTGCACATTTCAGACTCTAGAATAAAAATTTTCTTCTAGTTTTCCATTCCCTAACACAATATCAAAACACACATTAACAAAAATGATGATAAAAACACTTTCCACCTCAAAAGGTTTTGCGAAAGTAAATACAACAAAAACTGCAAAGGGCTTAGACACTGTAGTAGCATGTTATTTGAATGATTAAAATACACTGCCTTTTAATCCTGATCTCACGAGCACGTGCATAATCATCTGTCTGAAAGTTTTAACAGCATGTAGAAAACTGAACTTGAGCTTTCATTTAAAACAGGATTTTATAGTTAAAACTTGTTTTGTATGAAACAGAAAATGGAAATTTAAAAATGGTCAACCAAAGACAAATCTAAATTTTTCAAATTTAAGTTACTCTAACCTGAAAGGATAGAAGCACAAAATTAATTCAAGTCTTTATATGGGAAATGGAATTTGTACAAGAGCAAGAGACCTCACTGTAGTGACTGCTTAGAGATATATGAACTTTCTTTGGGGTAGCTGGTACGTTTATACAGCTCATTTTTCAGGTTCCAGAAGAAATACAGTCATGTTAGTAAAGTGCAATAGCTAAATTAATTGTTTGAAATAAGAGTGATGTAGCATGGCTCCACAGCTTTCAAAACTGAACTCTGTTTGGTGCTTGCTCAAATATTTGGACAGATAATGAGATGCGGACTCAAAATGTAGTATGGACATATCCATTAGAATCCAAACCAAGACAAAAGGTCTGGTGCATAAAAAGCCAGCTGCTATAAATCTCAGGTGGACCACACTGTAGTTTATTCTGTTTGTACAGTTTTCATGAATATGTGCCAGCGAAATTTTAGTCATATCATTATCAAAGGACATCACTATTAATAGATATGAGGCAGCAAGACAGCTCTACATCTACATGCAAGGAAGTATTTCTCTATAAAAAAGCTGGGAACACCAAAACATACTTACGAGTTTGAAAACCAAAGCAAAGAAAGCACACCTCCATCTGATGCCAAGGATAACACACCAGTGATTAATGTGGTCCATATTATTATGCTAATAAATGCTTGAGTTTCGACTATTGCACACCATAAATACAGTAACACATTATTACCTGATTTGCCAAGCTTATAGCTTTCAATGCCTTGTCAAGATACAGATTGCAATCCCACTCGAAATAGGCTGTAGCTAACAATCGCAGCACTTTAGCCTGAAAGAAAAACAAAACCGGAAGTTTAAATGCCATCTGACAAAAAAATAGCCACACACGAACATACACATGAATACAAGAGATTTAAAATTTAAGGTAATGAAAAATAAAAGCTCTCTGAGTCAAAAGAATGCCTGCCTGGTATCAGACATACAAAGTGATTGCTCAGTTCTGAAGCATATCAAGTCTTCAGCATTAGAATTCACACAGGACTTGAATCAACTAGAGTTCAGAAGAGAACAGAAGGGTAGCAAGGAAAATCAGAGATCTGGAAAAAACAGAATGAAAGAAGAAACTGAAGGAACAGGAGGTACAAACTTCACTGGGAGGAAAAAAAACCACCACCACAAAGACATACACGATAATGGCCTTCAAATATATATATAAAAATACATATATATATATATATAAAGAGGAAGAGATTAAAATCTTCTCCATATCCACTGTGGGTAGTAAAAGGAATAATAGGCTTACGAATGAGATAGACGAACATCTATCAGAAATGACACAGATGTAACTGATGATGCCTTGAAAGAAGAGAGAGAAGGGAAGAAGGGATGGCCTTTCATGGTCTACTGCAGCCTTACTTTCTACAATTTAATTTCTGTGAAATAGTAGATTCAAATGTGATTTAAGGGCACCCACCAGTGACTGAACTCTCAGACTGATGCTCATAGCAACTGAACTTGCAACTTTGCTAAACCTCCTAGCAGACGGTACTAAAGAGGAGGCCAAAGAATCACTGGTCACGTTTGGCACAGCAGAGGCAGATGATACAGTGGAGTCAGGTTAACAAAATCCTCCTATTTGTAAACACCAATTTCTCTATTTCTTACCTGCATTTCTTTGCCAACAGAATATTTCATGTCCATCTTCCCAATGTCGTAACTCTGACTATCAATGATAAGTGAAAGTTAGAATTAAATGGGATGACAGAGATAAATCAGCTAGCCTTCTGATATGTGCAACACTCCTATCCTTTCCCACTTCTTAACCAGTTAGAAACCACATAAATCACACAAACTAATCTCAGTACTCACTCTTACTAGAGAACAGAAAATTTTGTTTTCTTTCCAAATCCTCACATTAAAAATTGTACTCAATCACTTTCTTCAACCTGTTGCCCCACCTTCTGTAACATCTTCTATTCAAACATTTCAGTAGGCTTTATCAGTTTTAACCACAGGGGTTTTGAAGAAGCAAGTGTTCTCATTCTCACCTGACATACAATACAGTCATACATAAAAGTTATACGTGACTTGGTCTCAAGATCACAGCAAATCAATAGCAGAGACAGAAACAGAACCTGGGAGTCATGATTCCCCATTCTTTTTCTAAAAGTTAAATGACAGCACAAAGGACCACCCAGGAGAAAATGCAGTGGTAAATCCACAAAACCAGATTCGAATGCAAATGCTATGAATGAAGAACTGTTAGAAAGAAAAACAGTAACTGGGCATTTGTTTCCTAATCTAATATATTCTCAGTACAGGGAAATCTTAACCCACTAGATGGAGCTACATCTCTTTTTCCAGATAATTATTTGCACTTTGCAAAGGTTTATTTCCTCCTCAAATTTTGTCATGAGGACTCGGTATTTAATTTTCCACAAGAGTAAAATATAATCTCCAAAGCACCAGCTGTAATTAATTTTAAGCATTTCTACAAATCCTCTTTGACAACATATGTGACCATAACTATTTTGAATTTGATATGTTGCCATTCATTCTCTTCTGACTATTTGAAAGAAAAAGAACAAGAAATAAAAACAAATTTTCTGAGCTGAGGCTGTGACCTTGGCATGAGGATACTCTTCCCGATAGTCTACATTTTTTCTTCCTTAGTAGTACCACATTACTTATTTGGATCCTACCCAAACCATCTCTAACTATTCCTTTTTCAGCTTGATGTTTGTGTCTTTCATCAGTCAAGGACTCACTTTCAATGAAGCACCTCCTTTATGAGAAATTCAAATACCGTTTAAAACAAATCCATTTAAAACCGGCCAGAAGAATTCAACTACTCTTTTCCAAAGCTTTCAAATCCCTGTACTGTCATTTATGAATGGCACTAAAACTGGGAACAGCCTCTTCATAATCTCTTTGGAAGAAGTGTTAGGGAAAGACTTGACAAGAACCATGGAAAGACGACTTTCATTCTAATGACATGAAAATCAATGTGGAAAGCAGACATAAATGTTAGGCAACAGAGTAAGACAGTCACTAAGTATCTGCTCAGCTAATTTGGTTCAGCTAAAATCTTCTATTCTCACATTTTTAATTAAACCTCTACTTTCCCTTGCTCTCCCCCCTCCTTCACACATATTTTTACATCTCAAAAGAAGGATTTTGTTTTGTTTGCCTTTGCATATTACCTGAGCCAGAAGGAGCTCTGTTCATACCTCTTCCATTCATAGGTTTCCACTCCAAAATTATAACAGAGGATTGACAGGTAACAGGTCTGCAATAAAAGACTCCTGCTTCTACAATGTTCTTGTAGAAACATCATTAGCACTATGGCACTCCAGTCTCAGGTTCTTTAAAATGCATTTTACATTAAAGATATATCCACTGTTATCACTTTTGACCTTATACAAGGGGATATTGAACATGACTAAAATGGAACCATAATTGTTTGGGAAAGTGAAGCATCATTAACCAGCCCAGGACATGCAAAACAGCGGGATTCCTGAAACACATGAGGTAGAATAGTTCCTCAAGAAATTATTCTGAAAGCACTAGAACTGTGTAAAGTAAACAATAAAAATTAAAACTTGAGAGGAAAAACTGGAATATTACAACTTCGTTTTTACAAATGACAAAAAAGTTTTGCATACTTAAGTGAAGAGGACTCTGCCTCTTCCATGATAGGCTTCTTCCCAGCATGTCTCTTTGGGGTTAAAAAAGGATCATCCACATTACAAGTTTTAGGAGAAAACTGTTTTTGAATGCTTGGTTATTCAGAGCACTGTTGCTTTCTGCTTTATCAGTCAGCCCTGACAATGTCTGTTCATAACAACTTGTCTTTCCTTTGAAATGATTTGCAGCTGTCATATGTCATCCAAAGAAGAGGCAGAAAAGTCATTTCATATGCTAACAGGCTGCCAACATTTACATCCATTTTGCCTCTGCAGTAACTTTCTTTTCCAAGTATAAATGATGTTTTTTGCAAGTGACTACAGATTTCAAATCCTCAGGCAAGAATGAGAGAGGTAGCACAACATCTTGCTTCAAATTTATTGTTTATCTCATTGCAATCCAGAGACAAGAGCACAGATTCAGTATGCATGAACAAAAAAACCCAATCACTCTCATCTGTGAAACCCTTATTTTTCATAAGTTTTTTTGTGAACATTTTCTTTCCAGAACAGAAAGTTTACTGTATTGAGAGGGTTTCATGCAAAGTGTTTAGCATAATGCTGTAGGCATACTGTGGCATACCCCAGTCATTTATGTGCAAGCTTGGAAAAGAAGTATTTAAAAGGATAATTAAAATATTATTTCAGTAAATGACTGTGTTCCAAGCGTCAAGCGTAACACTAAACATCCCCATAAACCTGGCACCTCTCTGAACACTAAGTGTTTGGAACAATTCCAGCATTTCACCTTGTAGGGCAAGAGTTCCCAGTTATGGTTCATAGACCACTGATGATCTACAAGCTGCAAATCCTCTCCAGCTGATCTGTGGCACCATACATCACCATAACACAACAATCTCCTTGTGATACTCTGCAAATGCCCCCTGGTACAATGGGAGCCTGGAAGAGTTACAGACTGACAGTTACCTAGAGGTCCAAAAGTTTCGAAGTCACTCAGCAATCACTAGCTCTTTCCTTTTTTCTCATTGTTTAAATACCACTCTTCAAAACAGAAGTAAATCATATCTCTCATGATCAGGAACCTTTTCCTTGTCTGCATCAGTGCTCCTCGTTTGCGAAGACCATTCGTCATGAGAAGTTTAATATTATTTAATGGAGGAGTTTAAGCGGAAAGCATGAAATTCATTTAAAATGAAATGAGGAACAGTAGTGCAAAGATCCCAGTGAGCATTTTCAACAGTTCACAGGGAGAAGCTCTGCTCTTATGATTCAAATCAAAGCTAGACACCTGCAACTCACTTAGTCACTCAGATGCACTGAAGAAGGCCTGCAGATCACAAAAAACAATTTAAAATTGGTTGGAGTTTAACTGGTTAAAAACCCAATTAAACTCCAACCGTATTTCCCATATTTCCCTTTCAGAATTCACATCTACCCTTTGAATTTTATTACCTGTACCACAGAGACAGGAACAAAATGTTTCCTAAATATTGGGAAAACATTAAAGTAAGCAAATGAAAATAAATGTGGGGAAGTTTATTCTGATACAAACATATTAGACTTTTATCTTTGCAAACAAAGAACTAGTCTGCATATGCTAGAGTTTGTTTTCTTTGGACATTGTTCTGTGAAACAAGAACTACAAAAAACACAGTGTAGTGCAGTGGGAAACCTCCATTCATAGCCCTACAGCTTCATGAAGATGAAAATTAGTACTGAGGGTAGTGATAGACTTGCGTATCAAAAACTTAGTAACTCAGCTCTTCTCTTGTCCCATCTGTCTCCGGACAAAAGTTAACATGGGTACAAGTGAAGAAGCAATATACAAGATCAAGTTGTAAAATGCAGCTGGTTCTGTAGAAGAGTAGGTGGCTTATTCAATTTAGAAATCTTTTTGCCTTGCTTGCTGATTTTTCTTCTCTCCTTCTTTAGGAAGAGTTTATCATTCCATTTCAAATGATAAACTATGAGAAACAAGAAAAAAAAATTAACTTTGAAGAAAAAACCTGCTGTTTTCATGCAAATTTTTTCTAAGAAAATCTCAAAGAAGCAACCAACCACAGAAGAGATACACAGTTCAGAGTACTTTTCAAAATGTTATATGGCATATGTCATTCTTTAACATATAGAGAGGAAAGCAGATTTTCAAAGTTTGGAATGATAAAGAAGGGATGATTTCACTTACCTCTTTTGGCAATTTCATCAACATATCTTTGCAGCGCTGCACACACATCACCGCTTTCTGAAAATCCCCTTGAGCAACTGCCTAAGAAAGCAGTGGAGCATGCCAACAAACTGTTAGTGAGCAACTTGTCTTTAAAATTCATTAAAAGACTGATTCTCTAAAATAGGACTGGGGTTTTTCACATTCAGTAAAGCTAGGTTTGGGATTAGGTATCTGTCCTTACAGTGCTACAATAATTCAGTATATTTCTATATGCTGCCAGATGAGAAAGACATCCAGAAAAACACTGCAGTCCTTAGGTAGTGTGAAAAGGCCAGATGCATGGGACGAGTTCATTCAGATGTTAAGATGATACAACAGTTCAGCAAATCTTAAACCACCACTCCAACAAATTAAGGTCCTCTTTTGTCTCCATGATCAAATTAAAAATTTTGGCCACTGCTTTGGCCTGTTTAAGGAAGCTCTTGAGAATTTTGGAGATAGTACTCCCCTTCTAGATACCAAGGTCAGTGGTGTTATCAACAAATGCAGGCAACTACATTTTCTCATATTTACAATCATATGCCTGTAATACTCTATAGCATTGATAAAGTGCTCAGAAACTTCAGTCAGGCACAACACTGCCTCACAAAACTTAGAATTTCTAAATTACATACTTTGAATTACTGTAATTTGTGTTGTTGATCCCCTAGAAAACCTTTAGCACTTTTTCAGACTTCTCTCATATTGCACTAGGCGCTTTTTTTTTTTTTTTTTTTAATAATTATCACCATGATGCCAGAGGTTGAGACTTTAAAGAAAATACCAAATGTCATGGAACTCACTATTTCCAGATCTGGTGATTTTGTACTGATTCTCCCACTGTTTAAAGCCTTTATATGTGGAAAGCAGCATGTATGAGGTCATGGAAGAGAGGGTGTTCATGTATAGAAAGATCTCTGTCTGATGGCATATCATATTAATAGCTTTGATGATGTTCATGAGTTTGCAGAGTCATGAAAGTTGTAAGTTACAGAAGACCTTGCACATGTGGTTTATAATATCTACTTGTTAGATACGAACCATGGCTGTCTGCAGCCATGGTGAATACTACCTTCATATACTTTCAATCAGCCTAGCTGCAAATACTAGCGCAGTATGATGAGCATTCTAAAGTGACTAGTCTTGCTGGGTACATGTTACACGAATGCAGTTTGGGGGACCCAGGCTCTACACCAGTCCTGTACACCTTCTTCAGTCAAGTGCAGGACACCTTTGGAACTGACAGGTTTATGATTCAGAAAGGCAGCTGTTTGTTTTATAAACAGCCACGCTAGCCAAATCATAGAGCAACAAATCTGAACTAGAAGATATAAACACCACAGCAGAAATGACTGCGATAAATGAGGCAAATTAAAAATCATTAAATGATTGCAACACTAAATGCAAACATGAGATCTGCTATCTTACATCTAAGTGAAGGAAATACATCCCTCAGCAAGTCTCTAATGCCAAGCATTCATATATCTAATAACTGGGTCAGAGTTTCCCTCTATACCCCTAGTGACTTATAAGGAAAACTGGGAAGAACACATACCGATTCAGCCTGATAAGTGAGTACTTTGAAGAGGTTCTTCTCCACATCAGCTTTGTGCACATGACTATCTGCTTCACCATTGTTCCCCTTAAGTAACTTCGCATACAGTTTTTCTATACTCTGGAAAACAAAGCATAGGCATCACCCATGGAACTTACAAATAAGTATGTTTATAAGAAATTAAAACTGAAAAAGAACTTACACTCATGGCAATTTCTAGAAATCCATCGGCAAGATCAGGTTTTCCAATATCTATCCATCCTTTCCCAGTTTTCATGGACATCTGAAGGAGAAAATGATAAGTGCTTTGTGAAAATACAGTCACTTTCAAAAAGGCAATGTTAGATCTCATCTCGTTGATGCACATATCTAACGTACAAGAGGGGTATTTCAGCTCTTCAATTTCTGACAAGCGCCTCTCACGTCTGAATGAAGTCCTCAACACTCAGATGCACCGTAAGACTTATGGTGCCCTACCAGACAATATTATAAGATACTGAAATAAATGAATATGCTGCTCATGTAACATTTTACCATACGACAAAGATGTGATGCTAACCACACTGTCCAGAAATTCCTAACTACACTGGCTCAGCAAGGCATCCCTGTGATAATACAGGTCCCCCTTCAGCGCGTATATTCCCCAGAACTACAGGGGAATACAGGGAGGGAGAGAGAGGACAATATAGAGAACTACTCCCTTTCCAAAGCAACCGTAACAGGGTTTGAAGGTGATCAACTTTCCCTTGGTGATCAACTGTACTTCATTGCTCACCCACCATAGCCTTACCAAAATCTGCCTTCGAATAGTTCCCTCCGGAGGATCGCTGCCTTTACAAAGGCACACCAGTCTGCAAGCAACAAATCGTACTGCAAGAAAAGNAGGCCCTGCCATACCTGAAAGACTGCTTGCTATTTTAAATCACAAGAGAGAAAAATTTGAAAGCTTCAGGAGTCAAAGCAGACTGAATTTTAGCCAAGCTGCTTAAAACTGCTTTTTGGGCAGTAAGAAAAAAAAAGATATTCTCATCAAAATACCTATTAAACACTTCAGAGAGAGGTTAAGTTAAAAATATGGTATTCAAAGACTTAATTACATTACAGGTGCTTACAGTAACATGTCTTGAGAGCCTCAAAATAGCCTTCAGCAAAATAGGGAAATGAAGTTTAATCATCTTTACATTTTCAAAGTAAAAAACCCCATATTTTCAGGCCTTCCTTATACACCAGGGATGGAAAAGACACCACTTAATGTATTTAAAATAGCCTCTCCCTGGCCCTTCAGCTGTAATACAAGATCTGAGAACATTATGCTCCACAATTACTACTTGTTTTGTGTAAACTTACCCTTTTCCCTTTACCTGATATAATTTATATGATGCAGATTATACATAATTTTGACTATAATCCCTCAAGACAAAAATGTAGGCCAGATATTGCAATCCTGCAGAACCACATAAAGAACAAGTTGAGGGAAAAGACTAAAAGTTCACTTCTGCTTTCCCCCAGCCCTGCTCCTGGCCCCAAGCAAACCCACCAGCTGTGTACCTGGCTACAGCAGGGAATTAAAAAGAGGATTTAGAGTTTTTCTGTATGTACACGTTGATGAGATTGTTTCTTTAATGTAACTATCTCACTTGATATAAACTGACTAACAGTCTAAAATTTACATCTATGTTATTTCCATACATTTTTAGATTAAAACCATAGCATTAGAAGGCAAATTACAGCTTCCTTCGGTCACATCACCTCTTTACTGATGCTCGGGCACAGAAAGGGGGAGCAATAAGAATGTCTACACTGATTCTGTGTCACAAGGAGATCACTGTTACACCAGGATGCTCCTTCCTGAACTGTTTATAAAAGCGCAGCTGTATATTTTCCTCTGTCTACACCCTATCTGCAAAGACCCAAACAAATCTACAGCACTAAGTATATGCCTGTCAGCAGAGAGTTTTTCCTTTTTGTGCTACAGCACACAAAACACATTTAGGAAGATATAGAACACATACATACATTTAGCTCTTTGCTCATCATTGACAACAGAACCCATGTGTTTGGTCACAGCCCAGTTCCACAGGCTTACTGCACCCTCTTCAACCTGAACAGGAGAATTCCATTAGATTTAATTTTGTTTACTAGGTTATTTAGATTTGGGTCACATTGAAATTTACTACTGGAAAAGGAACCATCTTTCATGTGTATCACAGTAATGACCTGTCCACATGTTTGTGCAACTTCCTTTTACGTTGGAGTCAAAGGTGTGAGTTTTCCATGAAACTGTGACATGATCCCACAGGGAGATCTGGGATAGTGACCTGAAAACAGGCATGCTGAATGGTCCACAGAGCATTTCTTCAGCTAAAAGTTCTTTTCTATAGATCCATCATTTCAGAAGAATTATAAGCAGCTGGCAGGAAGCACATACTCTTTTCATAAGTGTATTTCATAAGATATATTCAGTCTTATAAAAGACTATTTCACATCTTCTAAAAACATGAGAGCACTTCTAGGATGAAGCAAGGTAAGAAAGAACATGACTGTGTAAACCCAAGGCTGACAAGACCTGAAACTAAAAAGAACTAATTAATCGTATGACCTATAGCACATATACGTCACATCATCCATCAGTGCCTTAAGTGCCAATTTTAAATTATGCCTAGTAGCGAATTCTGTAAGTGAAGTGGTGGACTTCAGAAACATTCAAGTATGTTCCTAAACAAATCCCATTAATCTGTCATATTACTGAAATGTCCTAATCCATGTTCCTATCAAGTCCTTTTCCAAACTTAGCAAAACATGACCTCACTTACCCTACCCATCTGGGATGAAGTTTTCTCACAAACACACATAGATACAAAATTTGTGCAATAGCACATCACCGTGTCCAAAATACAACTGATTCACTACCAGCTTTCAGAATACACTATGTACATTTTAAACAGATGTTGAAAAAATTGAAAGGATTGGAAAAGAGCTGTAAGAATTTTATCAGGTTTTAAAACATATCTATAGTAAGGCTTCACCTTTTCTGCCTATCAAAAAACCAAAGTAGTTTATTTTAAATACCTGCATCAGGAAACTTCTGATATTAGCAAATGAAGAACAAAGTCTACTGACTATCTACTCTTGTGAAAAAGATGATGCAGTCCTACATAAACGCAATAGGCTCCTTTAACAACCCACCTTGAAAGGCTGCACTTTCCATCATTACAAATCCTAGTTTCCATAGCTCTTGCCTAACTAGGTGACATTTTATGGCCCCTTTTATTGAAGAGGTCAGATTACAAATTAATGGTTTCTCCTTTCTTTAAAAATAATTTAGCCCAACTGATACAGGAAGAACTGAAGGATACCAGTTTTATCCTCCCGTATGTCTTTGCAGACTGCACTAAGCATACTTTCTGTTGTGCCACTTGCTAACCTATCTTGCCCCTTGTCACAAATGTAGGACTTTCAAAATCAGTCCTCCTTAGATGGTAATTGCTATGAGTTAAATCTACCTTCAAAATATAATTTTGGAGCAAAAGGTTGGACAATATCTCAGCTGGTCTTGTTTTTATTCCAGATTCATGTATTACTCATCAGCCTTGTTTTTGAAAAAGGCCTTTTAAAGTAGACGTTTACTACTTTATAAGTACTCCTCTAAAAGAAATATACAGAAGGGAAAAAACCCTAAAATTTAAAACATTATAAACAACCACCTAATTCAGTTTTACAAGGTATGAAAACGAGTACTTCCTACTCTAATATTATGTACTGGGTTTACCAGGCAGTTAAAATAACGCGCTCGCTTGTTTTCTTCTTCCTCAAGTATCTGCTATCATTATCGGAATCCACGTACAGGATGAGAAGGACCTCTCCTCTGACCCAATACCAAACTCTTAATGCATCAGCGTTCTATGCTTGCATTTTTACTTGAAATTACAATTAGGTACTGCTAGGAAATTGGAATAATAAAAACCTTAACATCGCTAAGATACCAGTAACTTTTCCCATTATGATGCACACTTTTATGTTTAGGATCAACATTTTGCATTGACTTTTTAAACATAACATTTTCCACTTTGTTTTGGACTTTCACGCTACTGGGTTAAAAGATGAAAAAATAAACTCTTTTGTTTACATTCCAACAGCGCTAGAGTGAAACCTTTAGCTTCACGGCAAAAGGTGGGAAGCAAGAGCAGGTGCTCGCAGAGCGGCAGGAACGGCAGGAACCGCAGCCACCCCCCTGGGCGGGCGCTGCGCTGAGGTGCGAAGCCCGCGAAGCCCCCGTTTCTTCGGGCGGGCGGCAGAGGGGCATGGAGTCGGGAGGCCGGGGCTCTACCTCAGCCGCGCTCCCATCCGCCTCAGAGATGCTCCCCGCCGCATGGAAGAGCTCCTCGGTGAGGGCGGCGATGCGGGACGGGGCCTCCTCCCTCAGCAGCTCCCGCACCAGCCCTGCAAGACAGGACGAGAGGGAGGCGTGAGCTACAGCCCAGCAACAGGCGGCAGCTCCCAGGCGCTTATCGGGAAGGGATCCCTCGCCCCGCGGCAGGCGGCACCTTCCAGCGCCGCCAGCCGCTCTCCCGCC
>WAAD01023667.1:112097-135537 GCA_013389945.1 Fregata magnificens | reverse complement strand
GAGCGGGGCGGCAGGTGCGCTGACCCCGCTGCGTGCTCCCCTCTGCCCTCAGGGTAGCAGGCAGCTGCAGGAGAAATCCCTGAAAATTTCCTCTACGCTGTATGTTGGCAACCTGTCCTTCTACACCACCGAGGAGCAGATCCAGGAGCTCTTCTCCAAGTGTGGAGACGTCAAGAGGATTGTCATGGGGCTGGACAAGATCAAGAAAACCCCCTGTGGCTTCTGCTTTGTCGAGTATCCTTTCTGGTTCCCTGCTACTGTCAGCCCGTGTGTGGTTGCCACCTTTAGTTCCTCTCTGCACGGCAAGCTTAGCTGTACTGCTGTGGAAAACCTGAAAAGGTTGATAGTCAAGTCTTTTCTACCAGGTGCTTCCCTTCCAACCTTGCTACTTCCCCACCAGCACCTTAATTGAGAGACAGACTGTGCGGCGGTGCCATAGGTGAAAAGTGCTACCGCTGCTGTACTTTGTGGAGGTGGCAGAGACCTCCTTTAATTTGTTAATTTCTTTAATGATTTTAGGACCAAAATGGGAACTATTACAATCATCAGTCTGAGATCTTGCATGGCCAGAGCACATGTTCACTTTCTCACCTTAATTTTACACCGGAATGAAGTAGCAGAACAAGCCATGGTGCTATTCCCAAGCACAGAGTACATGCTTGTACAAGTTTTACCATGAACTGTCTTTGCAAAGCTCTCCTGTGAGGCCTGCCCATCTTGTTCAAATTCAGTCAAGTTTCACGTAGTATAAAGAGGCATATTACATATTTCTTGCCCTTAGCAAGGCTTGAACGTGTTGGTTTCAACTACTTGTGAAATAAGTGATCCAAAGCTACTTCTTGTCTGTGCAGGTACTAACATTAAAGTTCAGAATCCTTTCTGAGTGGGAGCTGTTTTTAGCTTGGATTTATATGAGCGCAGTTTTTGATCCCATAGAGAAGAGCAGGAAGAGTAGAAAAGGCTGGAAGGCAGGGTTTTTCTGCTTGTCAAATACAATAGTTCTCTTTTTTATTTTCCCTGTACCCAACAAAATAGCATGCTTAGTTCTCCTTATAGTATGCTTCAGATACTACACAAGAGCAGACGCTGAACACGCAATGCGATTTATCAACGGCACACGACTAGATGACCGCATCATTCGAACTGACTGGGATGCAGGGTTTAAGGAGGGGCGACAGTATGGAAGAGGAAAGACTGGAGGACAGGTAAAAGCAATACCAGTTCATACCTTGAATTTGATCCCACTAAGATAGTGTACTGCTTTACTAGTTTCATCTCATGCAGAACAATGTGTAGACTGTAAAGACCTGATAATGAACTTTAGCCACTCCCGGCTTGTTTTGGTAACTGATGCCTGGTGTTAAAAGCTAGAAATAGAACTTAAGGCCATTTCTGTCTGGGACTCCAAACTTCCTGCAATGGAAGCAGAATGTTCGCTAATCCAAGCTAGTACTCTTAAAATGATGCAGAATTTGAATGGAGGGGGACAGCGTAGCTGCTAGGCCAGTCTCATAATGCAGCAGTTTGCCCCAATGCAAAGGTGAGGTTCCTTTGCAGATTTCCAGGGTAGAGGGGAGAAAATGTTCTGGAGGCCAAGCCTGGCAATTCAGAAAGCTGGATTGCAAAGCTGAATGAAAATAATTTGGGGTCTTCTTTGCTTCTTCTCTAAAAAGACCTCAGCCATCAGATATATTCTCATTTGTCATTTTCACCACCATTACCACCTTTTTGGCGGATTATTTGAAGAGATTTCAAATGAGTCAAAGTGCTTCTAGCCTGAACTTCAATTCCCCACCAACTGAGCAAGGAGGGGATGATGATTGTGAAGTCTAGCAGGAGACAGACAGTGCAGGGTACTAATATCTGTGTTACTGCTGTGCCCCAGGTGCGAGATGAATACCGGACAGACTACGATGTGGGAAGAGGTGGCTTTGGCAAGATCATTCAGATGCAGAAGGCAAATCACCAGCCTGCAATCTATTAATTGCCTCATGGGTCCTAGCTCATAGAGGGCTCTGTCCTTCCAGAGCTAGCCCTGTTCTCGCATTTGGATTGGGGTAGGGAGTGAGATCCAAGTTCCAGCAAAAGGTGACCCTCCTTAGACTGTGGATATACATGTATTCATTCCCCCTTCCTTCTGGGCTTGAGAGGATGTTCTGTGCTGCCACAGGGCAACAAGGGAAAAAAAATGGACAGCTCTGCAGGATTCTGGGTAAGAAGAAATGCAGCATGTCACACACATCTTGTGCTATGACATACTCTTCACATTGCAGCTAAGCAGGTGGCTTCCTCCAAGCTGCGACTGCAGCTGTAGTTGCTCTCCAATGGAACTTCTTAAAAGCTTACCACCATCGGAACCGTCCAGGTGCCTGGGCACCTTGTGGGGATGCACAAGAGATTCAAGTTTCTAATTTACAACCTCATCTGCTTACAAAGCAGTATTGCTGTTTGGATGAGAGAAGTGGAACAAGATCTTATCATCCACTTGGAGGTGCTTGTCTGCACATCTAGCCCCTGGGTTGGTCAGGGCCTGCAGAGCATTTCTCTTTATGATGCCCCCAGTGCTGCCTGGCTTTTCAGATCCTCACTGTTCAGTGTGATTTTGTTAAAAGTTTCTTTTAATTTTTTAAATAAACAGTTGTATTGGGTCTGGCTGAGATGGAGTTAATTTTCCCCCTAGCAGCCCTCATAGTGCTGTGCCTTGTATTGGTAGCTAGGAAGGTGTTGATAACACACCAGTGCTTTGGCTACTGCTGAGCAGGGCTCCCACAGCATCAAGGCTGCCTCTCCAGCATTTCCCCACCTCACCAGTAGGCTGGGTGTGGGCAAGACCTTGGGAGGGGACAGAGCCAGGACAGCTGACCCAAACTGACCAAAGGGATATTCCATACCATACGATGTCTGCTCAGCAATAAAAGCTAAGAGAAAGAAGGGCGGGGAGGTATTCGTTATTACGACGTTTGTCTTCTGCAGCAACCGCTATGCTTACTGAAAAGCCCTACGTCCCGGGAAGTGGCTGGACATTGCCTGCTGATGGGAAATAGAGAATAAATCTTTTGTTTTCCTTTGCTTCCACACATGGCCTTGCTTTTGCTTTATTAAACTGCCTTTATCTTGACCCACGAGTTCTTTTCCATCTCAGTTTCTCCCCCCTATCCTGCTGAGGAGGGGAGTGATAGAGCGGCTTGGTGGGCACCTGGCATCCAGCCAAGGTCAACCCACTACCATACTTTTTGGCGCCCAACGTGGGACATGAGACAACGGCAGTTTTGTATTAAGCATTCTGTAGCTATAGGAGTTATTAAGTAGCAAGCTTCTGTGCAGGTCATGGAGTTTGTTGGCTGTACTGTTTATCTCTTTGTTTTACTGAGCTTGGGAACATGCTAGTACAAACAACGGCTGTGTGCTTTGCCCTGGCATTAATGGCCTTACTGTGCTGGGGGAGCTATCTTGTGGAGAGGAGGAGGGAATACATCTCCCTCTCCCTACCCAGGATTGATGTGGGTGGCTCCCGAGGTCCTTGTTGACCCTTAGGTGAGCTGTTTAATACTACTAATTAACACTGTTGGCATATTATGGGGTTTATAGAATACTGAAATGTGCCCTGACGCAGCCAGTCCCTGGGTGGCAGGGTGTGTGGAAGATTTTGGGCAGTGCCTAGGGCAGTTATCACTCTCATAGCCTGGGACTTTACACCTGAACAGGCAAGTAACCCTGGCAAACTGCCGTGCCACCTGACAGAAGGGTGCCTTGCCTAGCCCAATGAAAACCAGCAGCTCCTAGCACCGTACTGCGGCCTGGCCTGTGCCTACTGAGCCACAGTTCAGTACTCTCAGAGGACTGCGGTTAAGGCAGGGACCCAAGCCACCTCTGAGAATACCTTGACTGAGAGCAGGGTGCAAACTACATATGAGGACATAATAGTAGAGATAGGGACCCAAACAACAACTACAATTGCCCTAGTAGTGAAAAAGAAACGACAAGGAGGTCAACGGGTCCATATCATTGATTAGTAAGGGAGGAGGAAGAAGAGGAAGGGTTTGATCAAGAAGCTGGTTCATCGGCAAAGAAATTGGAGGAAGGAGTGAGAGAATTCAGACAAGAAGCGGAAATTATCCAGTCCCTGACCTCAGGAGAACTTTGAGACACGCGGAAAGATTACAGCCACCAGCCAGGTGAGCAGATTGCTGCCTGGCTGCTCCGATGCTGGGATAACAGGGCCACAGTCAGCAACTGGAAGGTAGGGAAGCCCAACAGCTGGGATCTCTTGCTAGAAACCGAGGAACTGAGAGAGGAATTGGAAAAGAGGCAGCAATTTGCAGTCTCTGGAGATGGCTCCTCTCAAGTGTGAGGGCAAGATATCCATTCAAGGAAGATCTTGTGAACTCCCCAGGAAAATGGACTATCGCAGATGAAGGCATCCAGTACCTGAGAGAATTAGCAGTGCTGGAAGTCATCTACAGTGATCTAGACAATGGTGAGGTCTCCAAAGATCCAGAGGATGTCCTGTGCACACAAGCCATGTGGAAGAATATGATTCAAAGTGCCCTAGCATCATATTCTAACAGCTTGGCAGCAATGTTTTGCCCAGATACAGATACACCAACTGTGGAGGGAGTGTCTTCTTGGCTCCAAAAGTTTGAAGAAAATCTCTGTACCTCCTTATCCCTACGGGCCAGCACCTTGGCTGTCAGGCACTCCAAGAAGTCAGTCCCCTCCTGCCCCAGTCAGAGGGAAAGGGAGGCGCAGGCGTATGCTGTGTGGCACACTCTGGTTCCTCCTGCGTGACCAGGGGGAGGACATGAGGAAGTGGGATGGTGAACCCACCTTTAAGCTGGAAGCCCGTGTATATGGACTGAGAGGGAAGACAGCTGTTAAGAAGGGGCCGCCCAAGAAGGCTGTTAGCTTAGTTGCTGTAGAGACACAAGAAGGCAATCAGCGATCTCCCAGACACAGAAGAACTGAAATCACCTCCCTTGATCCTGCTGAGGGGACTTCTGGTCTTGCACTGCAAGGGTCAGACAGTGAATACTCTGACCAGGAACAGGCATAGAGGGTCCCTGCCTTCGGCCAGGAGGAGGAAAGGGATGACTGGGTATACTGGACTGTGTGGATTCGATGGCCTGGCACATCAGACCCACAAAGGTATAAGGTTTTGGTAGACACTGGTGCACAGTGCACGCTGGTGCCATCAGGGTGTAGGGGCACAGAACCCATCTGGATCTCTGGAGTGACAGGGGGATGCCAAGAATTGTCTGTATTGGAGGCTGAGCTGAGCTTAACAGGGGACAAGTGGCAAAAGCACCCCCTTGTGACTGGCCCAGAGGCCCCTTGTATCCTTGGCATAGACTACCTCAGGAGAGGGTACTTCAAGGACCCAAAAGGGTACCAGTGGGCTTTTGATGTAGCCACTGTGAACACAGAGAAGATCAAACAGTTATCTACCCTGCTTGATCTCTCAGAAGATCCCTTTGTTGTGAGATTGCTGCGAGTTGAAGAACAGCAGGTGCCAATTGCTACCAGGATGGTGCACTGCCAGCAATATCGCATGAACCGAGACTCCCTGGCTCCCATCCATGAGCTGCTTCATCAATTGGAGAGCCAAGGAGTGATCAGCAAGACTCACTCACCGTTTAATAGTCCCATATGGCCAGTGCAAAAGTCCGATGGAGGGTGGAGGTTAACAGTAGTGTATCGTGGCCTGAACGAAGTGACGCCACCGCTGAGTGCTGCTGTACCAGACATGTTAGAGGTCCAATATGAACTGGAGTCAAAGGCAGCCAAGCGGTATGCTACAGCTGACATTGCCAATGTATTTTTCTCAATTCCTTTGGCAGCAGAGCGCAGGCCACAGTTTGCTTTCACATGGAGGGGTCTCCAATACACCTGGAATCGACTGCCCCAGGGGTGGAAGCACAGCCCCACCATTTGTCATGGACTAATCCAAGCTGCACTGGAAAAGGGTGATGCCCCTGAACATCTACAATACGTCAATGACATCATCGTGTGGGGAAACAAGGCAGAAGAAGTGTTTGAGAAGGGAGAAAGAGTAATTCAGATTCTTCTGAAAGCTGGTTTCACCATAAAAAGAAGCAAGGTCAGGGGACCTGCACAGGAGATTCAGTTCTTGGGAATAAAATGGCAGGATGGATGCCGTCATGTCCCTATGGATGTGATCAACAAGATAGCAACTCTGTCTCCACCAGCTAACAAGAAGGAAACACAAACTTTCCTAGGCCTTGTGGGATTCTGGAGAATGCATATTCCAGGTTATAGTCAGCTTGTGAGCCCTATCGAGTAACCCGAAAGAACTATTTTGAGTGGGGCCTTGAGCAACAACAAGCCTTTGAGCGTATCAGAAGATAGCTCATATGGTAGCTCTTGGACCTGTCTGGACAGGACCAACTGTGCAAAATGTACTCTACACTGCAGCTGGGGAGCATGGTCTCACCTGCAGCCTCTGGCAGAAAACCTCAGGAGAAACTTGAGGTTGACCATTAGGGTTTTGGAGCCAGGGGTATTGAGGATTAGAACCCCACTACACCCCAACTGAAAAAGAGATACTAGCAGCCTATAAGGGGGTTTGAGCCACTTTGGAAGTTGTTGCTATAGAAGCATGTCTCCTCTTGGCACTGCAATTGCCTGTGCTACACTGGATGTTCAAAGGAAACATCCCCTCTACACATCATGCAACCAGTGTTACAAGAGATCATGGACTGGCCAGAAGGCAGAGATTTTGGAGCATTGCCTGAGGAGATGGCTCACGCCCAAGAGGCATCACCATGTAATGAGTTATGAGAAGACAATTATGCTTTGTTTACTGATGGATCCTGTCATGTTGTAGGAAACCATCAGAAGTGGAAAGCTGCTGTGTGGAGTCCCACATGACAAGTCGTTGAAGCCACTGAAGGAGTCGGTGAGTCAAGTCACTTTACAGAAGTGAAAGCCATCCAACTAGCCCTAGAGATTGCTGAACGAGAAAAGTGGCCAGTACTATGCCCAATACTATCTCTATACTGACTCCTGGATGGTGGCTAATGCCCTATGGGGTGGCTACAGCAGTAGAAGAAGACCAATTGGCAGGGCAGGGATAAACCCATCTGGGCTGCTGCATTGTGGCAGGACATTGCTGCCCGGGTAGAAAACATGGCTCTAAAGGTATGTCATATAGATGCTCACATGTCCAAAAGCCACGCCACTGAAGAACATCAAAACAATAAACAGGTAGACAAGGCTGTCAAAATTGAAGTGGCTCAGGTGGGCCTGGACTGGGAGCATAAGGGTGAGCTATTTGTAGCTTGACAGACGGGCCCACAAAACATCGGGACACCTAGGGAGAGATGCAACATACAGATGGGCTTGTGATCAAGGGGTGGACCTAACCATGGAGGCCATCACACAGGTCACTCATGAATGTGAAACGTGCCACAATCAAGTGAGCCACACGAGTAAAGTCTCCCTGGAATAGAGGGTCATGGCTGGGTTTTCAATATGGCGAGGCCTGGCAAATTGACTCTTATCAGACCACTGCCACAAACACACCAAGGCAAGTGCTACATACTCATCATGGTGCAAGCAACTACTGGTTGGCTAGAAAGATACCCTGTAAACCATGCCACTGCCCAAAACACCATCTTAGGCCTTGAAAGGCAAATTTTGTGGCAACATGGTACCCCAGAAAGAATTGAATCAGACAATGGGACTCATTTCTGAAATAACCTCATAAGCTCCTGGGCCAAGAAACATGGCATTGAGTGGGTGTATCACATCCCCTATCGCCAGCCTCTGGAAAGATTAAGAGATATAATGGACTGATAAAGCCTATGTTGAGAGCGTTGGGCAATGGGACATGGAAGCACTGGATTATAAATTTAGCACAAGTCACTTGGCTGGTTAACACCAGAGGATCTGCTAACCATCCTGGTCCTGTCCAAACAAAACCCCTACCTACTGTGGGAGGAGATAAGGTCCCCGTAGTGCACATAGGGAAGTGGCTGGGGAAGGCAGTGTGGGTTGCTCCTCCCATGGGAAAAGGAAAACCCATTCATGGGATTGTTTTAGCTCAAGGACTTGGGTGTACTTGGTGGGTAATGCGGAAGGATGGGGAGACCTTGTGCCTCAAGGAGATTTAACCTCGGAGGGAAAATAATCTGTTATATGAGTTGTATGTTGTAGGAATTGATGTAGCAGGAAAGACCTGAACCTGATGAAGAGTGAGTTTTGCAAGGAACCAGACGAGCGCAACAATGACCCAAACCAAGCCAGTGTGGGTGCCCAACAATTGAACCTACCACTTCTCCTGTCTTGAGCACCCATCTTGACAGACGGGGCTCAAGTCATAGCCTGTTCTTATGAACATTTGGAGGAGTGAAGGAAGCCCATGGAATGGGGGAATAATATCTATCTGTTAAAGGTCAGGGGATAGTAGTTAATGAGTACATAAATCTGTATGTTGGGTATAAAGATGCTTTAAGTATGTAGTATAAGTTGTAAGTGTTGGTAAGAAGGGATTTCAGTAATAAGAATTAAATAAAGTGGGATGGTTAGAAGATATATATATGTATTAAATTATGTGTGACCTGAGCATGACACAAATGGTATGGAATAGGCTGTCTCTCGAACGTTTCCCCACCTCCCCCAGTAGGCTGGGGGTAGGCAAGATCTTGGGAGGGGACAGAGCCAGGACAGCTGACCCAAACTGACCAAAGGGATATTCCATACCATACGATGTCTGCTCAGCAATAAAAGCTAAGAGAAAGAAGGGTGGGGAGGTATTCGTTATTACGACGTTTGTCTTCTGCAGCAACCGCTATGCTTACTGAAAAGCCCTACGTCCCGGGAAGTGGCTGGACATTGCCTGCTGATGGGAAATAGAGAATAAATCTTTTGTTTTCCTTTGCTTCCACACATGGCCTTGCTTTTGCTTTATTAAACTGCCTTTATCTTGACCCACGAGTTCTTTTCCATCTCAGTTTCTCCCCCCTATCCTGCTGAGGAGGGGAGTGATAGAGCGGCTTGGTGGGCACCTGGCATCCAGCCAAGGTCAACCCACTACAATGGTGAGTCCTATACCTGTTGCAGTTTGTGCATCAAAACCACTTGCTCTGTGACACAAACTGTGGGGAAACATCTCCTGTTGGTGTCTTAAAGCTGCTGTCACTTGCAAACACAAAGATGGAGACTAAAAGGGGGGCACAAGTCTTGCAGTGTTTCTCTTGGCTTCTGTCTTGGTGCTGGCTTTTCCTCTTCCTCATCTTCTGTTTTGCAATAGCTGATGTCAGAAGGAAGTTGCTTATAAAGTGTACGGCTGCTCTGAATAAGACAAGTCCTTATGTTTCACATCAGCAGGTTCTAGGAGAACTTTCCCTATCCTGTCACCTGTTCCACAATCAGAGGAGTGTATAAAGCAAAACAAAGGCCCAGTGTGCACTTCAGAGAGGAAGGAACCAGGAACTCCCTTCCCTGTGTTTATGACAGGCCTTCTTCCCATTTTAAGAGCATGGCTGACATTCTTGGGGTCCGAACAAGGGACCAGAGGAGATGAAAACCCCTTCTGATCTGTCCCCAAGAACCTCTCAGCTAGGGCAGGTAATTCCATTGAACAAGTTAAATTCTGTCTATAAACTGCATTTGTATTATGTAAATAATAGCAGCTGCTGCCTGCCCAGTCATGTGTAATCATGATTTTTTCATGCATTATCTCATCCAAGATAATAGGAGCTGTTGCACACCCATATAAGGACCAGGCATACAATTTAAATTAGTTTAACACTCACATTACCCCAAAGTCTTGATAACTGAGCGGGAGAGGGTGTTACATTTAGTTTGTTGAAATGTCTCTTACCTGTTTGTTTTGCGAGTCAGGTTGCTGTGCCTGTACAACTGTCACAGGTCTTGAAGGAACTGCATGTTTAGTCTTCAGCAGGTTTAAGCACTGACAGCACTGAGAAGCCTGTGATGCAGGCTGCCCCTGAGATCCAGTGAAAAGGAGCAGGACATTGACTGAAGAGCGAAAAATACAAGCAGTCATCTGTCCAGCCTGGCAAAGCAGCATCAGCACGAGGTCCCTTGTGGAGAATATGAATTTCAGAGGGAATAATTGCCTTGGCAAACACAGCAGGGAAACAGGGAAACTTAAGGAGAGGTATCAGCCATGAAAGCCTAGGATTAGCAAAAGTAATCTCTTGTGTATGAGGTAGGGAAACATAAGGCGAGCTTTCAGTTTGCTCCTGGAAGAGCCTGGTGTGGCCTGTTGGACACATCAGTCCTATGTATGTGACAGAACATGCAGAAATCTGTTCAGTCAGGTGCCTGGGCTGTTTTATGACTGCAGAAGGCATCAGTCCCTATTTTTGCAAGATACTTTACGCAGATCTCCCTGTCCCACTCACTTCAGTCTGGAGGAAGAGTGTCTCCTTCAGCAAGTCCCTAACCAGGGCTAGCAATCTATGCACCATTCCTCTTTCAACATAACCTTTGCAAAGAGATTTGTGCTGACTTTTATTCAAAGACATGTATTTGCCTAAAAGAATCCACCTCAAATGCTACAGCTGCAGTAAATGTCAGGATCCCTTCCTTCTACAGCAATCCCAGACAGAACCAAAGAGAGATGAGAAAGTTTACAAGTCAGTAGATGCTCCCAGCTCTCAGCCCATGCTGCCATGTCTAGGAACCCACGTGGCACCATGCTACATCCGTCAGAAGAGGTGTCCTTGCCAAGAGTGTTCCCAAGCGCAGTGGCTGCCAAGGTCCTGTTGCAGCCCCTCCTGCCCTGGCCAGGCTCCTGGCCATGGCACACTCTGTGCCCAGAAGACTCAGGCTTCAGGGCTGCCTTTCAGACACCTTTCATCAGCACACAAAGGTCCTGTTAGGAGAGAAAACCCTTTGTTCTCACGTTGCTGGGGCAGCGCCAAGCTGAGCAGTGCAGCCAACAGACTGAGAGACCTGATGAGACCCAAGAGAAACCAGGTACAGCTTAGCAGCAAGCGTGTGGCTGCCTCTCCAAGTCGTGAGCAGTTAACGTGCTGGAAGCAGAGGCCATTTTCCCTGACCAACAGCCAAGCTCTTTCTGTAAAGAACCCTGATGCTGAGTTCATGCCAGCACCAACCAAAAGAGCTTAAACCACCCTTCAGGCTTCCTGGGGAATCAGGACTTGGACTCCAGGGAGTTTCTGCTGCATCCCTTGTGATCTGTGGAGACCCTCTTCCTCCATGATAGAGAACAGAACAAAGTGGAGCAGTTTTGCCAGGAAATGCTGCTCCTCTGCAGGCTCCTCAGCCACACTCTCACTCAGGAACACCACACTTAAAGCCATCTGCACTGGGAAGGGGAAGAGGCAGGCTATGGTTCTCATTCCGTGTGACAGCTTTTAGAGTCCCCTTTGATCCAGTAACAAATCTGAGCAAACTTTAGAGCAGCCAGGCGAACGGCAACATTATAGTCGTGGTGCTCCCCAGCCACTTCCAGCCACTGGCACCCTGAAAAGACCCTGATCACCTTCCTCTCCCATTTGGGTCATATGGGGTCCCACATTTTGCCATACACCCCAGAGCTGGACGCACCAGGCCTGGCATCACAGTGCTGGTAGATGAGGTGGACCGTCTCATCCTCCACCCCACAGAAGTGGTAGACCAGCTTGCCCGGCCAGTCACTGTCAAATCCCGAGAAATGAATCCTCTTCCCAGCCATCTCCTCCACTGCTGGAGCTGCCATCAGCTTCACATGCAGGCACTGGTGTGGCCTGCACAGCTCCAAAAGGGTGTTGTCGTAGTCCGTGCTGACCGAGCTGGGGCGCCGGATCCAGCCCGTGGGCACCCATGTGTGCTGCGCCCGAGCCCAGCGCATGGCCAGCCTCCCCGTCCCGTTGCCAGCGGCCTGCGCCGGCGTCAGGAAGCACGCCGTGATCTTCCTGGCCCCCTTCACGTAGTCTTTGTTGTCGTTGTACCAGCTCTGGCTGCGGGGGAGCGGGTTTTCCCCCTGCCAGCCTGCGGCGCTTTGCCGTGGCTGTGGCTGTGGCCGTGGCCGTGGCCATGGCTGTGGCTGTGGCCGTGGCNTCTTTGGGACGTCGGTCTTCGGGAGCCGCCGCTGCCCGTGCTGGGGCCCTGCTGCCCGGGCGGGGGCTGGGCGTCGCTGCTGGGGAGGGTGGGGAGGGGGATCGTGGTTGTCCTTCTCCCTTTGGTTCCGCACGTGGTCTCTGCTTTATTCAGCTGCCTTTGTCTTGACCCGCCAGGTTTCTCTCCACCTCCTTTTCTCCCCCTGCCCTGCTAAGGAGGGGAGTGATGGAGCGGCTTGGTGGCACCCGGCCTCCAGCCAGGGTCAAACCACCACAGTCGTGAGTGCAGTGGGCAGTGGTGAGGACGTGCCACTTGGACACCAGCACACCCGTGCAGCCCGTGGAGATCTTGACGGTGGCAGGGACAGGGTAGTTCATCAGGAAGTGGTTCCCACTGACGGAAAACCACCTGTCTGCGCCATAAATCTGCCCCTTGTGTCACACACACCACCTCCGCCATCTCCTCTCCACGCCAGTCGCTCAGGGGCTCACTTCCACTGTGGTGAAGGTGCAGGTGCCATTGGGATACACTGTCTCATAAGAGAGGTACTCCTGGAAGTCCTAAGGGACCAGCGTGGCCTCCCACCAGGCACAGGCATCATCACAGTATGTTGTCAGCTCCAGGAGGGGCTGTGACAAGAACCACCCTTTTGGCTAGTTGCAGCGTGGACTGGGGAACAAGGGCGGGAACAAGGTCACCAGCTGCAGCACTGGGAAGAAAGGAGAGCAAGAGAAGAGCAATCACCTGGCAGCAAGTCACCATGCCAGACCTGCAAAGGCAAAGCAAGGAGAGCATTAAGCCTGCACGATTAGAGAGCCGGCCACCTGCCACGGCTCAGGATCGGGAGGATTATCAGATGCACGCAGCCTCATGCCAGCTACTGGGTCGTGCATGCTTAAGCTGTTACCACAGAAAGCAGAAGGGTTGGGACCTGCCTGGAGCCGGGTGAGTAAGGAGCGATAGGAATCTCACCCGGCACTGGCTTTGATCTCCTGGAGCTCTTCTGGTCGGTGAGGCCCTGCAGCGGAACCCAGCGCCGCTGCAGAAATATCACGGGCTGATGAGTTTGCTCTGTCGCGCCAGTAACCCCATCTGCCCCATTCCCTGGATTCCAGGGCTCGACCTCTGCTGATGGATATGCCCCACCCGGCAGCTGCCGCAGCTCTGCCCTACCAGCCGGTCACCTGTGGGGAGGAGGATCTGACGGTACCTGCTTGCTGGTCCTACAGGAAAGAAAAAGGCACATTAGCTCCTCAGGTTGAAGTATGTGGTGTCACAGAGCAGCGTGGACCAGCCAGCCTGTTTTAACTCCCAAACAGATCATTGTACCCAATTTAAAATTTAATCTGCTGCTACATCTCCACGTGCCAGGGCCATCCTTTCTCTGGCAGGGGAGCAGTGCAGGGGGCAGGCTCTGCCGTGCCAGCTCTCCCTCCAACGGCTCAGCGGCACAGCCCTTCATCTCCATCCTGCCCCAAGCCTGCGTACCCATACGGGCTCCTCTCGGCAGCCCCCCCGGAGGCTCTTCCTCGGCAAGCAGCTGGTGTGCAGAGCTGCTCCGACGCCTCCGCCGGGAAAGCCCTGTGTCCCCTGAAGGCAGCCCGGGTCTGCACTGGACACGTGGCAGTGTGTGTGGTTATGAAAGCCACAGGGGATGGGGTGGAGCCAGGCAGGGAGGAAGGCTGAGAGCCACCAGCTCTCTGCACCCCCTGCACCCTGACCCGCCAGTGTGGCATCCCTGGCAGGGCCCATGGCCAGAGCATGTTGCCATCAGCCAGTGGCCGCAGCCAGACCTCCACTGCAATGCTGCCCCAACTGCCTGCCCCCTCAGCATGGCTTGGGCCAAACGCAACCGGAGCCAACAACGCTCCAGCTCCCCTTTAAATCCAGGGGGGCGGCAACAGGGAGATCACAAACAAAGCCCTGGCTGTAGCTCTAAGGGGGGCCTGCCTGAGTGCCCCCCCCTCGGCACTACAGCCACCAAGATAGCACTGAAACAGGAGCCAGCCCTGCCTCCCCTGCCCATGCTCCTGCCCACGCTTGTGCCTGGCCTGCCCGGCATCCGTGCAGCAGCAGAGGCACGGGCAGGGGAGCAGCTTCAGGCTTGTTTGGTTCCCTCCAGAGCTCTGCCAGCCACTCTGCCAGGGCTGGAGCTGCCCACGGCCAGGCAGCAGGCAGGAACACAGCCTGCGCTGTGAATCTGTGTGGAAAATCCCCGCCTGATGGGGCAAACCACAGGCAGCTGTGTGCAGGGCTGGGGACCAGGCCTCTCAGCAGCAAAGCCAGGCTCTGCTTTTTGCTGCATTTTCTCAAACCAGAAAATGGCCCCTTCCAGACTGGCATGGGAGGGGAAAGCCCACCCTGCAGCCCCCAACACCTGACAGCCTTCGCCCAGGAACATGCTTCCCTCCTGGCCCCTTTGTGCACAATGGAGCCCCAGATTGCTATCAATCACAGCATCTCATCAGGCCACACGCAGGCTGGCGGGGCTGCAGTTAAAGCAGTAGGAGCAGCACAGGCTGCTTCCTTGTGCCAACAACATGCTGGGGCTCCGGCTGGGTGTTATTCACCCACCAGCTGATGCGCCAAGATGTACAGTAACGCCAGCGGGGCCCAGGAAAGGCAGAGGCGCTGCCCGGCAGAGGATGCGGTGCCATCCCTAGCAGCTCTGCTAGCCCAAATGGGGTGGAAGGAGGTGGCGGGTGGAGGAGGGCAGGGTCACCCCAGAGTGGGCGCTCAGGGCTGGAGTGGCACCCCAGGCAGGCAGCCAAGGGCAGGGCCCCAGCCACGGGGCCCCGGGGGTGGACAGGCCTGCTGTGCTCCCACCAGCACCTACACCTGTGGCGGGATGGCACCGACCCGCTGCACCACACCAGCACGGACTGGCGGCTGCCAGACAGCTGCTTCCCTGATGGGCTGCCATGGTGGGAGCTGCCCAGGGCTTCCAGCACCCCACTCCATGTCTGGAGCTCTGCCAGTCCCAATAGGTGCCCAGGATGGGATGCCAGTGCTCATCTGGTGGCCATCCAGGTGGATGGCCTAGAGCCTGGCACGGACATGCCCGCAGCACAAAGAGACTCACGTATGGCCATGGGCACAGATGAGCACATGTGTGGGCTGCAGCAGTGCCAAGCCAGGGGGTGAGGGCTGCAGCTGTATCACGGGCCCATTGCCCGCTAGGCTTGGACAACAGCACCCAAACCCAGGTGCATGGGTGCTGGGGGGACTGTGGGCTCAGGGCTCAGCAGGGCCCCATGTGCTGCCCCTGGCCAGAAGATATCCACCAGGTGGGGTGGTAGGACCCAGTGCAGCACACCGAGGCACCAGCATGACCAGGACAGCTGGAAGCACCTGTGAGGAGCCAGTGCCAGGAGTCAGCTGCACCTGAGGGCTAGAGCCTCAGGCTCTGGCAGAGCACCCTGGCCCAGGGCAGCAGGGCAGGCAGTGCCCGGCGCGGGGCCGGAGCAGGTGCCGCAGCCCCTTTTACTCCAGGCACAGCCCTGGAACAGGGCTCACAGCTCTAGCCCAGGGGCCAAGCAGAACTGATGGTGTGGGGCCCTCGCCGCTGACCGTGCAGTGACCCTGCTCCACTGCCAGTAAACAGGGAGAGCTGCCAAAACCACGCAAGATCCATTTGCCCTAAATTAGTTTATTTTGCAAAATAATCTGTCAGGGCTGATTTAGACCAGACCAAAATCTGGGAAATCATCATCTTCTCACATGGATGCAGCCCAGCTCCTGGCCACGCTTTCTCTGCAGGCCATTGCTGGAGCCTGCAGGAGATATTTCCAAGGTCTTTACTGCAGCTGCTGCCCTGGGACCTGGTGACACACTCCCACACAGCACAGGGCCTGCAGGGCCGGGCCATGGCAGGCTGGTGTCCTGCCCACAGGTACCAGCAGCGCTGGGTTGAGCTGGCCTGGAGCACTGCTCTGCAGTTCCTGCCTCGCTGGCTCACTGTCCCAGGGGACAGTGCGAGGGCTGGTGGCTCCAGCTGGCAGGTTTCAGGCAGGGAGCTCACCCAGCACAGCCAGCTGTGGCCGAGCCCTGCTCTGCGCTGGCATCAGCCTGGCACCTGGCCCGATAGCACGTGGGGTCCTGCCTGGGGGTCCATGACCACAGGGCATTAACACGAGATGCGGCAGGACCAACAGAGCCAAGCACTTAAAAAACATTTAGTTTAATAGGTATAAAAGTCAACATTAAAACACCAATTATACAAAGGCATATGAGGTTGGACACTGGTACGGCTACACTGTGGACGTCTTCACAGACACCCGAGCTAGATGCTCACACCAAGCAGCATGGCCAGGGCAGCACGGGGCTCAGCGTGGGATGCAAATCCCAGACGCAGAGAGGGTTTTGGCCAGCTGAGCCCCGTGCTGCCGGGAAGCACCGGACTACTGGCGTACCAGAACGAGCCGCCCCAAGCCTCGTCCGCAGCTCCAGCCATGGCTGCCATGTACATACCCAGCGCTTGGAAAGCACGGAGAGGGGGTGGTGACCACAGCCACATGGACAGAGAGAACGAATACAGCTGCACCATCATATGGGGCTTCCCATGTTGCAGGGAAAGCAGCATTTCTGACAGCAGCTTCCATGGTGGGAGGGCCGTGCCAGTATCACTGCCCCTCAGTAGGGTTGGGGGGATGGCAGAGACCAGTCCTGGGCCACCAATGCTCCCACCCGGCCCGGGGACTCGTCTCCGTGACCTCTGCTCTGTGAAGGGAAAGGGCAGTGCACGACCCGGCTCCACGGTCCTGACTCTGGGACTCGCTCCCCATGGGAGAGGGGATGGATGTACCGTGCAGATCATGATCTTGTCCCTGAGCGGGAATACTGGCAGAGGTCCACGGAGTGCCGGTGCCCAGTCTCTCAGACCGCAGCAGCCCCAGGGCTGAGTTCCAGGCCAGGGTGGTGCAGAGGCTTTTCTACTGTGGCACAGTGTTCCTCCGCATTTTTCCCTTCCATGCTGTTCCGAATACCGTAGCCGAAGTAAATCATAAAACCTGCAGGACAGTTTCCGCAATGAAATGCACAGCGGTGGGCTGCCAGTGTAACAGCCCCCCTAGGGGAGACCCTGCGGGCACGGCGCTCCCCTCCGCAGGACACCTACCCACAGCCATCCAGATGGCAAACCGCACCCAGGTGCCAGCACTCAGCTGTACCATCAGCAAGATGTTAATGAAGATGCTGAAGATCGGCAGGAGCGGGAGGAAAGGTACCTGCGAGGGACAAGAGGTGCCGTGTCAGCTGTGCCTTGAGGGACCTGGCCAGGCTTGAGGATGCTCCTGGCCATAGATGGATCCCACCCCTGCCACAGCCCAGAGAGCACCCACATACTTCCATGCTGGGGACTGCACCTCGGAGAGCCGCATCTCAGGGCCCTGGGCCTTCCTGGACAGTGACTGCCCGGCAGCGAGCCCTGGCAGACCCTGCAATGGCCCAGACCCTGCCAGGGGTCCACAGGGGTGCAGATGCCAAGCTGCTGGGGGCTGCACTCACTTTGAAGTTCAACCGCGCGTCGCTCTGCGGCTGCCTCCAAACGATGATGGTGGGAATGAGCAGAGCCACAAGGAGCAGCACCAGGGCTGTGATCCAGCCCACGCTGGCGTTCTTCAGCGCGGTCACCTTGAGGGTCAGGACCACGCAGATGACCGTAATCAGTGTGGCTGCAAGAGAGGGGGCAGTCAGGGGGCTGCATAGCATGTGGCCTCCCTGGGACCTCGAGCCTCACCAACAGCTGGGCTGAGGCACCCGCTCCTCTCAGTCAGGTATGGATCCAGCATGTGACGTCTCCAACACCCACCCCAAAGCCTCAGGAAAGCACTTTGCTGGGGGAACCTGCCAGCCTGGCAAGCCAAGGGGAGCCTGCACTCGGCTGGGCTCAAACCCAGCTCTGAGGCTTACCCAGACCTGGCTGAGCCACCCCATTCTGACTGCACAATGAAGCCATTGATGGACGGATCAAACTGCGCTGGCCGAGCCCAAGCACTCTTGGGGGGCCAGGGACAACCCTCACTGGGTGGCCAGCCTGGGCCAGGCTTGTCACAGGAAGCTCCCGTGACCACCTGCACAGGGCTGGCTTAGCGCCCACATGAGCCCCAAACCCTAGCCGTGCCCTGTGCTTGACACCCTGCTCAGGACAGACTGGGTCCAGTGCCTGCTGGCGCTGCCAACAGTGGCTGGCAGCCTGTGCTGCCCAGCCCCTCTCCTCTGCCCAGACACACCAAAACACTCTGGCCCCTGGCAGGAGGGGACATTGGCCGCCAGCTCCTGCTCACTCACCAATGACCGAGACACAGACATAGACGATGCGCCCCGAGAGCATGGTGGGGCTGTCTGCGGGCGGGTTGAAGAGTGTTGCCAGGGTCAGCGTCTCTTTCTGCTGGGTGCTGGTGGTGGTGGTGGTTGGGTTCATGATCACCCTCTCATCCTCATTCCCATTCAGCTCCAGCATTTCCATGGTCTTCGGGGAGTTCAGCTGCCCGGACTGGTACCTGAGCGGATGGAACAAGCTGCAGCGGAGCCCGAGGAACTTGCCAGCCCAGGGGGACAGTGGGCAACACCCTTATACCCCTCCTGCTCCTCCAGCCCCACGTGCTGCTCCGGCAGCGGCCCTGCGACGGCCACCCCACGCATGTGTCCAGAGGCACTGCGCAGGCTCTTGTAAGCAGCCTCCATCTCGGGAGCTTGATGCTTCCCCAGGCTGTCCCCCCCCCCAGGAAAAAGCTGTGGCCACAAGCCCCAGGCTCAACGCAAGGCACATCCACCCTGGCCACTGCCACACGAGAGGAGGCACCCACCGGAGGATGAGCACGCACACCGCCACCAGGGAGTAGGCCAGCAATGTGCCGATCGACATGAGGTCCACCAGGTCCTTCAGGTCAAGCAGGAAGGCCATCACCGCTGCAACAAGGACATGCAGCATAAGCACGACTCCAGACTGCTGCGGGGCCGAGTGCGAGGTGGTGGCCAGGAGCCTTACCCGCGAGGAGCCCCGAGGTGATGGTGGCTGACAGAGGGGTCTTTGTGCGGCTGTTGATGCTGGAGAGGAACTTGAAGAGCAGCCCATCCTCCGCCATGGCATAGATCACACGGGGCATGGGGAACATGGAGCCCAGCAAGCTGCCGTGGGGACAGATGGCTCAGGGCCTGCCAGGCAAGCTGTCCACACCCACCACCCAGATGGGGACAGGACCGGCTCTGTGCCGGGAGCAGGACAGCAGCTGGACAGGGCAAACCCCCAGCCCAGCCGGGACGCGTGCTGCTGGTCCCCATGCCGTGGCAGGCGGTGCCAGGAATGGAGCCAGTCCTACCTGGTGGAGAGGGCACAGAGTGAGCCGACAGCAACGGCGTAGCGGGCAGGCTCCCAGCCCACCGCCTTGAAAGCCTCAGGCAGGGGGCTCTCCTTGTTCAGGAGGAAGTAGGGCACCATGAGGGTCAGGGCCGCAGAGACCCCGAAATAAGCCACGAAGCAGATGAGAAGGGACACAATGATGCCAATGGGAATCGAGCGCTGTGGGTTCCTGGCTTCCTCCCCTGTGTGGAGACAAGAGGCAGCATCCATCCCCACTCCGCGGCACAGCACAGGGCAGCTGGCCCCGGGGGACGAGCCGCAGCAGGGCCTTTCCATGGCAGCATGGGGCTTGGCAGCAGCAAACAGAGGCTATTGGAGAGGAGGGGTCCCCAGAGGTGCGGCTGCACTGGCAGAGGCTTTGGCACTGCGGAGAGCAGAGGTGCATGGCTGCAGCCCCAGCTTCCAGGCATGCGGCTGCCCAGCAGCTGGGCTCGCAGCCCCCCTGGCCGTGCCAGCCCTCTGCCCCCACCAGCAGTTCCTGCTCTCCACAGAGCCCACTGAATGCGGATCCTCCGTGCACACGGGCAACACAGCCACTGTGCCCTCTGCCCCCCACCCTTTTCAAAGGCGTGCTCTCCCGCTGCATCACGCTCCCCAGCAAGGGGCTTGGCAGCCCGCGTAGGAGGGAAGGGGGCAGCTGCCAGGCAGCCCCTGGGGGCGGGGAGGCACAGGCAAGGAGGTCAGGCAGAACAGCCTGTACCAGCCACCCACTAAGTAGATTCCTGGGGGAATGAGAGGAAATTAAGATGGCTCCCTGTGCTCCAGAGAGCAGCGGTTCTGCATGAACTCAGTCATTTAGAAAAACGTTGCTTGAGGCTGGGAAATAACCAGGAGGCACTAGGAATTGCCAGCGCTGTCGCAGCCTCGACTCGGCAGCGGAAAGGCTCCCCGCTGCTCTGGGAGCTGCCTGCGCAGGCAGGGTGCAGCCCCGCTCCCACGGCGCAGTGTGCGGAGCCCCTTTTCCTGGGGCAGGGCAGGCTGTGAGCCCTTTTGTGCTGGCCCAGCTGGGGACAGAGCTGCCGTGGGGAAACCTCCCAGGAGCGGTGGGATGGGCTGTTTCCCACGCCATGGAGCATCCTCCCCGGCAGTCCCTGCCAGCTGCCAGCTGTGCTGGGGAAATGCCCACGCCGCCCTTGCCCAAGGCAGTACCTGTGGTGGCAATGCAGTCAAAGCCCACAAAGGCGTAGAAACAGGTGGCAGCGCCGGTCAGGATCCCTTCCAGTCCAAAGGGGACAAATCCGCCGGAGCCGAAGGCTTTTTTGCTAGAAAGGAGGGAGGAGAGCAGCTGCTGTGGGGTGCATAGACAGCAGGGCCGGTGCCAGCCCTGTGCCTGACCCTGGCCTGGCACAGTTGCTCTCCTCACCTGATGTCATCCAGTGGGTCCGGGTACGACAGGTTGATGTAGTCCTCCTCCAAGAGCTGCCAGTTCTTGATGTCTCCCTTCACGAAGCCGGCGATGATGACGAAGCCCAGCACCACCAGGTTCACTGCCGTGAAGATTTTGTTCACGAGGGCGGATTCACTGACGCCGAAGGCCAGCAGCGCTGCAGGGACGGAAGGGGTGAGTGGGGACCTGCCGGGCTCCCATGCCACCACCCACGGTGCCATGGAGCTGCTCCTACGCACTCACCAGTGAGCAGCCCAATCAGGATCGGGGCAAAGAAGTCTGGGCGCTCGGCCAGCACCCCTGGCAGGTGCACTGTGGTCTTGTTCATGAAGAAGGTGGAGATGTGGTTGCCGATGATGTTGTCGAAAGCTGCGCTCCAGGCTCGAGCCACGCTGGCTGTGCCTGGTTGATGGCAAATCTGTGCATCAGCCCGAAACCAGAGCAGAGCGGCACCGGCCACGCCCACCCCAGCACCCACCTCCCTGCTGATCCCACCCCACACCCTGCTCCCACAGCACCACACGTTGCCCCCACGAGCCCCCCACACTGCCAGTGCGGTGCTGGAAGGAGCCCGGGCACACATGTCAGCACCCTGCCCAGCCTCATACCTATCACGTAAGAGAGGATGAGGTTCCAGCCTGTTGTGAAAGCCCAGATCTCGCCAACGGTGACATAGCTGTAGAGGTAGGCAGAGCCGGTCTTGGGGACGCGGGCCCCAAACTCTGCGTAGCAGAGTCCGGCCAGTACCGACGAGAGAGCAGCCACCAGGAAGCAGAGGACGATGGAGGGACCAGCCATGTCCTTGGCCACCTCCCCGGCCAGCACGTACACGCCGGCCCCCAGCGTGCTGCCCACCCCCAGGGCTATGAGGTCCAGCGTGGAGAGGCAGCGAGCGAAACGTGTGTCCTCGGAGCTCAGATCCACCATGCGCCGGCGGATCAGCTTCTTCCCAACGCTGGTCATTTTCCCCCCAAACATCTTGTCCTCTCGTGGGTGGTGCTCAGCTGCTCAAAACCCCTGCAAGAGAAGGGACTGTAGGAGTGTGATGCTCAGTGTCCTGCAGGCAGCAGGACCCACACTGTGGGGAGCAGGGCAGGCACCGATGCTCACAGGAGCTGTGCCTGCTCCCGGCTGACCCAGTGGCACCAAGCCCCTGCCATGCTGGTGGGGGAGAGACCATGGCGGCTCCCTCCAAGGCACCGTGGGGCTGTGCATACCCCACCTGCGCAGCCCTGCGCCAGGAGAGCGAGCCAGGGATGAACCCAGCGAGTCCATGGTGGAAAACAGGCTCATTGCACAAGCCCTGTGTGGTCCCCACCATAGGGTTCCTGGGCACGTCCCAAAGGTTGCCCACTGTCTCCCAGCACTCCCCACTGATTTGGCAGCCTGGAGATCCCTCAGCCCAAACTTGACTGCTGGCGCATCCCTCCGGCCTGGCGCGTGGGCGTGCACAGCGGTGATGGCAGGGAGACAAAGCATTCCTCCAGCAGAGGATTTGGCAGGCTGGGCTGACTCACTGGGACGCGGCCATTCCTCCTTTGCTCCCAGCATCTGCACTACACCCTCGGCAGGGGTGCGTGGCCAGACACAGCGCAGGCCCCTGGCATACACGCCTCGCTGGCTGAGCAGCCCACACGCTCCGCAGGCTGCAATCGCCCTAAACGTGTGACACCCCCACTCCCCTTGCTCACTGCAGCCACCCATCCCCAAAAAGCTCTGGGAGGTGAGCACCCTGTGGAGCTGGCAGCTGGCACAGGGTGAGAGGAGCCATAAGGAAAGCGGCTCCCAATGCCCACAGCCGTGGCTGGCACCCCATGCCCAGCACTGGACCACCTGCTCACCAGCGCCTTCTCCCCGCCAGCTGTTCCTCCCTTCATTAGGAAACAAACCATGCTCCTGCCAGGCGCCTGGGGCAGCACTGCGCTGCGTGGATCCATGTAAGTACACACAAGGATAACTTTGTGACCCTCTTCCACTGAGGGGGATTACCAGGGTTGCAGTGACAGCCACCAGCTCAGCTGCTTCCCCATAACCAGCAAACCAGGCCGTTTCTGGAGAAACCTCCTCCTGAGCTGGCATGTGCCACATTCGGCCTTGGCCCAAGAAGCCGTCCCAGCCCGGAGCAGCCTCTGGGCCAGGTTTCAAGGGAACAACAAGTGCCCTAGCACTGGCACCCTCCCCAGCCACTGCCCAGACAGCTCTGGCTGCCCTCCCCAGCACTGCTCAATCGCTCCAAGGATTTCTGACGCCCGACGTGAGCTTTGCAAACTGCAAGCACGGGGCTGGCTGCAGAAACGTGCTCAGCCCTTATTCCCGGAGCAGCGCCGAGCAGGAGGATGTGGGACAGCTTCCCCTGCCTAAGCCCCGCGGGCCCTGCTGCGCTGGGACGCGCCGTGCCCGGTGAAAGGAACACGTTAGGCACCCAGACCCCCACCAGCACCCGCCAGAGCCGGCCTAGGGAAAGCTGCTCAGCGGGGCGGCTGGCTCCGGGGAGGCTCAGCCCGTAGCCGGAGAGGTGTCTCGCAGAAAGGCACGCTGTCACGCTGGCGCCCGAAATGGAGAGAGCGCAGCGAGCTACGGGCGGGCACAGGAGAGAAGCAACGCGTCGCTCGACAGCTCCCGCCGGCAGGAGCCGCCCG
>WAAD01023667.1:63188-96653 GCA_013389945.1 Fregata magnificens | reverse complement strand
ACGCAGCCCCGTGCTCACCTGTTGCTACTCGTCCCCAGCCGGGCTCTGCGCGCTCCGCCGAAGGCCGCTCGGCTGGCGCGGGTTTGCCGGCCCGCGAGTGCGGGGTAGGGACTTCTCGGACCCAGCCCAGGCTCTAGCTCTGGCTCTGTGCAGTTGGAGCGGAGAGGAGCGGGCTTCTCTGGGTGGCTGGTTACGGCATGGCCCTGCGAGGCTGCTCCTTGTGCCCTTGGTGCTTGGAAAGTTTTCCAGGAAAGGAGCGAGGGTCAGTGAAGAGGCTGTAGCTAAGCTTCTGTGCAAGGCACAGCATTGGTTGAAGGGTTTTTGAATACAAGGCCGACGTTCTTTGTCGCCTGACTGTGCTAAAGCTCAATATAAATAACTGTTCCATAGCAGGCATTCTTGGCTTTCAAGAGGCTCCCTTTAAAAAGGGTGCTGTGTCCCAGAGCAGTGCCGGTGCTGTGGCTGTGCAGGGACTGGGGACCTCTGCTGGAGTTCAGAAAAGGGAAAGCAATATACTGCTCCACAGTCTCAATGTTGTCTTCTCTTCTCACGCTGGAAGTAGGCACGCGTGAAGAAGCTCTATTAAAAGAGCTAAACTCCGTTTCTGTCCTCTGCAGGTGGCAGCCTGGTGTTCCCATTCTCTTTAGTCAAACACACTCCAGCAAAGAGAAAGGGAGATGTGAGAGCTGGCTTGTGAAATAGTCCCTCAGGCTGTCCTGATATATTGCAGTGGATGCCACGGTGACTGGAGTCTAAAGAGTGTGATCTGTTGCTCTCACTGCAAACTGGAATTACAGTTAACGCCACACTCTTCTTTGCAGTGTATCTCTCCGTTTGCGGTGTTGGTTAGCAGTTCGTCCATGCTGCAGTTCTGCGGCAGCTTGAGCCAGTGTGGTTTGGGGCTTCCGTGACTCCAGCCATGCATTCCCCTGCCTGGGTGACCGAGCAGTAAGTCAGCACAGAGAGTTAATTTTGGGGAGGAAAAAAAAAAAAAAATAGCTTTTTCTGGTAGGTTAGCTTTCAGCTGGCTCAGCTCTCTGAAGTGGCACACCATGTGGTTGCATGAGTGCGAATGTTTACTCGAGAGAGGATAGGAACTTCATGAGAGGGATGCAGCTGTCACAGCTTAGGCTGGCACAGGTCGATACAAAACTTTTCACCTTTCCCATGTATCTCGCTCACTGACAGTTCCCAGAGAGTGCACATAGTTTGACTAAAATAAATGGACTTTTTTTTTTTTAATCCTTTGTGCAGGTTGAATCCTCCATATTAAGTTCTGATTTGGGATAGTGCTTGGGTGCATTTTCTTTCTCTTCAGAAGATTTGGTGGTCTCACTGGAAAATAGTTCTTGCTTCCTCAGGCTAGGTGTGCTGTCCTGGTCCTGCTGCTGCTGTGTGGAGTCATGTTATTTTGGCAGACAGTTTATGGAACTGGTGTATTATCTCTTCAGGAATGTGTCTGTATCTGTTAGGCAGTAGTGCCTGAGACTAAAGTTCAGTGTGGCTTCTGAAATGCATCCCCAGATATTGTGGGGAAGGTGGAATGCAGTGAAGTGTCCCACTGGACTGGATGCTGGAATAGGTAGACTTCTGGCTTGATTCAGTATGGCTATTCTTTTGTTATATTCATTCACATGTAATGGGACCGTCAGTCTTTGGTTTTACTCTGTGTTTTAGTAGTGTATCACTCTTGGGAAATGTACAGTTGGATTTAACTTGCAGAAAGGCAGAGATGAGAATTTGTGCACATACGAGGGTTGAGGTCCCTGCTCAGACACTGTGGCTGTAGCTGTTCTGTGATGACTTTTCAGTGTGAAATTCATTTGCAGTTTTTCAGCCTGGGAATGGACTAACTCAGGCTGGCTTTAGTAGGGGAAGAGAGGAGAAACTTCTTGCCAGGAAAGATGAGGGCGGGCAGAACAACAGCAGCTGTGGTGGGAATCAGCCTGCCTTATGATTAGAGCAGTTTAAAGCCCTTGACTTCAACCAGCAAATGGAAATACAGTTGAAACTGTTTAAATGGCAGGGGAAATTCTCATAAAAACTTGTTTTCATTTTTAATGAATATTGGCAAAGTTTGGGTTGGTATGTAGGGGGTATGTGGTTAATCTTGCGTGCCCAGGAGGGGGGCTGTGGTATATTCCCTCTGCTCTATTTTCTTCCCTGCTTACTCTCTCAAATCCTGTTGGCAGGGCTTGGCAGGATGCATGCCCCATCACGTGTGACCACAGAGCTCTGACTTCTAGTCTTGCTTTATGTTAACATACAGTTATATAGATTTGCAAGAAGTTTTGTTTGTTTTACTTAAGTCTGTTTGCATTAAGGTGCATCAGATGAAGGCAGGTTAGACATTTACGGTTTTAAAGATGTGGGATCAATCAAATCTGTTCAATTTGGTTTTGTGGGCTTAGAGTAAATTTAGTAGGTGTGTGTTTTATACTTAAGACAAACTGAATAAACAAAAGATGTCTCTTCAGTTGAGGAATGGACCTGCCCGGTTTTTTGTTTTCACTGTTCCTTGTTATTTTTAGAGCTGTGAAGCTCTGCTTGCATCTTTTTTAAATTTGTAAAGTAAAAGAAAAACTTCTTGAGTTGTCTTAGCTTTATTGATTTCTCAGTTTTGAACTGAATGAGTTTGGATAAAGGAAATTAATGTGGAGCTGCTGCTAAATGCTGATGTAGCATTTTGATGCCTGTTAAGATAGTACTACAGCTCCTAGAGTTCCAGTATTTGTGTGTTGTTTGGGCAGAGCCATACTGATAATATGTCCTGTTTGTATGTAATGTAGTTCTAATAGAGAATTTTAAATGGGAAATTAAAAGAAACCTGTCTTTAGAAACTTTTTTTAATCTACTTCAGTTAATATAGACCCCATAAACTCATTGTTGCTTCATAATTACTTCACAGCTGTCCTACTCCACTGTACAATTGGGGGAAATAAAGCAGTTACAGACTGCCAGGGTGTAACCTCCGTGAATTCCGGAAGAATCTGTGTTTTCGAGGAAGGTGGTGTTTGCTGTTCTTGAACCGCTTCAAGTGCTTTGTAAAGGACAGATTTGCTGGGTGTGCAGTCTGTCCTTTCCCTGCAGTAATTCAGCTGAAGTTAAGAATTAACCAGCCTGAAAGGCAGAATTGTCCTTGCAGCGGTGTGATGCAGGGTTTCTTTGTAATCCTCCCCTCCATGCTCTGCAAGCTGCTCTGTGGATAAGAGGATAATTCCCTCTGGCTTTGAGATTATTTGGAGGGGGAAGTTGTTGAGGGTTTTGAATAGAGTAGAAATGCATAAACCCTGCTGAAGCAGTTTGCACTGGTTGTTGCATTTCTCGCATCCATGAGTATGAGCAAGTTTGAAACAGTGAGGAGCAATGTTAAGGACTAGTCTTTCTCAGTGAAACATTCTGTGTATTCTCCGAGAGCTGTTGTCTTTCCCTTTGTAGAAATAGAATGAACTTTAAAACCATCCTTTTCACCCTCCGAAGACACCTCACTGAAGCAAAAATCAGACATTTCCTATGTGTGCAATGTAAAGGAAAGAGCAAATCATTCTGCAGTATTACATTACTTATAGGAGGCTGAAGTTAAACCTCTGCATTCTGGTACTTTACATTCACTTTGATTCAAATGTGTACACGTATACACACACACACATATGCAACAGCTCAAGTAGCTGTATTACGAATTCAGAATTACCAAGCATTCTGCTTGCCTGAAACAGAAGGTGTCATCCATCTGGAAACTCAGCTAGCTCTTAATCTTTGTTACAGTGGGCAGCGTTTTACTTTAAACCCTTCCGTTCCATGCTTGCGTTATATGCATATTGCCCATAGTTGATGTTAACTGTTGTCCAGATGGATCAGGAGACCTGGCTGAGGGCTCTCAGGTGCTTCCTTGCATGTACCCTGCAATTCAGTTTGACTTCACTGGCTTCCAGTGCCATGGGGCTGGCTCTGAAGGTGCCCGGCCTGTCCCAGAGCTGAGGATGTCTGAGCATGTGCAGGGCTCCCTCAGGTTGGAGCAGCTGCTCATCCTGTGGCCCTCTGAAGTTCCTCCATGAAAGAGCAATAGGCCAGCAGCCAAAAGCAAGCCTGTCCATCTTCTGGACTATTTTTGCTGTGCTGCAGCTGATATGTTCTGCCAGGTTATCCTTACACCTTGCAAATAAATTCCAGTTCAGTGGATACAAAATTATGTGAACACTTGTTTTGGTAAAGATGAAAAGTTTATCATTCATTGGTGTGTTGACTACTGTTAAGCCAGCTTTTGGGTTTTTTTCTGTAGTCAGATCTACAAAAAAGCAGTGGTCAGTTCCGAAAATAGTCATGTTAGCTGTTTGCTTATATCCATCTGGACTATGCTGGAGTGTCGTTGTATCCTTGAAGATTTTTTTTGGCTCAGACTTGTCAGAATCGTAGCTTCTTAACATGGACAGGTAAGGGCCCAAATCACTATCAGGAGAGCTTTCTTTAATTTCACCCTTTATCTGGAAAGGAACATCTGGTGGGAACGCTTTACACAGGTTTGCTTTTGACTTTTGGTGATGATAATTTCAAGATGATGGTTGGAGAAGACGTGCAAAGTATTTCCTTGTCTTTGCTCACTGAGGCATGGCTGACTTGATGCCATAAAGCAAAAGGAAACATAAAACTTAAACTCAGCATCATAGCTCTGAGCAAGTATGATTCTGCCCAACCTTCGGCCTGGTGCAGGTTTGTGCATAGGGGAGGCTCAGTCTAGAGTCTGGGTCTCTCTCTGTTCCACAGAGCCATTGACCTCAGTCTGTGAAGAAAGAGGGCTACTTAACGTTGACCATGCTGAGAAAGCCCATAGTGTTTACTCCGAAGTTCACGTGCCTGAAATTATTCAATTCCCTGTTAAACCTTCTGACACTAAAAATGAAGAATTGCACGTTCTAAATCGAATCGGAATAGTGATGTCATTGCTGTCATCGCTGGTACTTAATTTAAGTCAGTTAATCTTTAGTGGTGTTGTAGGTGCTGCTTTCTATTAAGTTGGGATCATTTTGGTTTCTTGGAAGTTGCTGCCCTACAAGGGGGGGGCGGGTTCTGTCTGTTTGAATCCGGAGTAGCTGGGGGTGGGTGGAAACTGCTGGACTCTTGCCATTACCTCTTATGCCCCCAGATGCATTCATGTGTTGGTAGCGGTGTGCTTAGTCCTGGCAGCAGGGAGATGTTCTGTGTCCTAGCTGCTGACAACCTAGCTGGGTTTCCTGAAAGCAGAGGGGAAAATAGCGAACAGAAGCTGAACAACAGTTGTTCAGAGGCTGTAGTGAGGAGTCTAGCATGAAAAACTGAGGAGCGTGGGTGGCTTTTGTCCATCAGTCTTTCTTTTAACAGACTCTTCTACCTTTTAATCCCATTAGTCCTTAAATGGTCTGGCCACAGCAAGTAGTCTGGCCTAGGTGAAGGCCCAGTGAGGAGGGAGGAAGGCAGCTGGGCATGGCAGGCTGTTGTGGACAGGATGGTGAAGTGCTGGGTGTGGAAAATGAGGCCGGTGGCAGCGCATAGGAGCAGGATGATGGTGTGAGTGTGGGGTCACTAGGTGTCCTATTTTTCAGGTGGGATAAAATTTATTGATGAGTGCTCAACCATGGTGAGGGTCCACCATTGCAATGTGGCGACATCTACTTAGCCCTCGTTAAAGTGACATTAACAGCCCCTTCTCCCAAACAAGGTGTAATGCCCTGAATAAGTATGGAAGTGCAAAGTTTATTTTTTCATTTGAAGCCTTATAGAGTGTAGTTCTCCCCCTCAAAAGTAGGGGAGAGCTTGTCTTTTGGCGAAAGTCCACCTGCCCTGTGCAATGCCAGTCAAATTACCTGAAGATTTGGCTACTACTCTTTCCTGCTTGTTGCCAGTTTGTTCTGGAAAACTGCTTCACTGAAAGATTATTCCTTGCAGCACGGCTTAATTTTCCAGGCAGTCCTTGGAGAAGGCTGCTCCTGGGCTGCTGGTATTACTTGTTCCAACAAGTTTATTCTGCTCTATCTAATCCTGAACAGTTTTTGTTGTATATGCCTGCCTGTCTTGGTAAACTTGTAAATTGCCTCGGTCTTTGCTTTTTAGAGAGCTAGGATTTTCTTCTGGGCTCCCATTGAAAGATTACAGAAAGTTCCTAAGATACAGCTCCCCGTCTGCCAAGCTTGACGTCTGTGCTCATGTGTGCCTTCTGGAAGAGGATTGCTGGGGAAATGTTTTAGCTCCCTGGCTCTGGAGCAGTTGTTTACTTGCTGGAGCGTAACTTTGGAAAATGTCTGCAACGAAGACTTTCCTGAAGCCTTCGGAGCCAAGTGGCCGGGTGAGTGCTGAGACAAGCACTGACAAACGCAGCAGGCGGGGCGTTCTGCCCTCGCAGCCTCCCAAGAATGCCATGGCAAATGATAATTTGGCACAATTATAGGCCTGGCTTTGGAACATGGCCCTGCGCTGGGATGTGACCATGTTCTTTGTATGCCTCCAAGGCAGTGAGAGTGTATTACAGACAGCTGCTGTGATTGCACATATCTCTTCCCCCCCACCTCCTGCTGTCACTGAGTCTTGAGAGAGACTTTTTGTTAAAAAATATGGTGCCTCTGTGTTTTGTAGTAGAAACTTGACGTTTCCCGGGAGAATGGCCCTGGTGCTAGGGAGCAGTGATTGAAAATCCAGGCAAATGTGGGCAAGCACAAAATTTTCAAGGATAGCTACTGTTCTTTGTGCCTTTCTCAGCATAGCTTGTGCTCGGCCTGGAGCGCCCTGCTAGCACAGTTCATGCTGCATGGATGAGCTCCTCCAGGCAGGGCACAAGAGCCTCCTTCTGCTCCTGTCACATTGGTGCTTAGGAGAAAGTACGTCACAGGAGGGTGAGGTTAAGCTTGTTTTTCGTGTGAGGGACCTTAAAGTCTGAACAAACTATCCTGAATGTTCTGACCTGCTCCGAGTAAAACTTCAGTTTTATGGTAGATAACCTCGGCCTTACCTACAAAGCCCTATCGTCCCCTGGAAAGGCTGTCACTGGCATTCTGTCTTCTGTATGACCCACTTGTGCATTTTCCATAGTATCTCTGTGTCTATGGCAGTTGTCCAGAAGGCTGACTGGGCGGGATAATTGCGTGGTTGTGCTGCCAGCTCCTGTGGCTAATTCCCCATCCTGAGACCAAAGCACTGTTTGGTGCCGGGCACGGTCCACAGCAGCACTGACAGTTTGTGTAGGGGCAGGCCTGCTACGATGTCGAGGAGTATTCCTGTCCTTTAAATAAGGCTAGGAGATTTTATCAAAGAAGATATTTAATGTTGTGGTAACTGAGATTTAGGAAATAGTTTGTGTATGCTGCTAGCCACACTTCTATGGCTGGTCCATATATCTTAGCTTGTACACACAGTGGTTGGGACCTAGCAAATGGTCCACCCTTCAGCGTAAAATAAATGTCTCTAGCTAAACTTTAATTTTTTGCATAATATCTGTCATTAATTTCAGAATGCTTTTGTCCCAGTCTGTGATGGATTAGAGACACAGACTGGCATTTTTTTTTACCACAATACTTAACAAGCAACCATAAGAACCTCTATAAGATATCTGAAACAGCAATAACCAGCCCTAACTAGTTGTTGAAGAGGTCCCTAAGGATTTGAAGGATTCCTGCCTGTGCCTCTTCCTTCAGGTCATGCTTCCTTATGGTCAAAGATGTTGCAGAGCCAAGACCTTGTGTGGATTGCAGGTACTCAGACCAACTGGGATCCTCCCACACTGCTGAAGTTGAGCATCTAAAAAGTTAATGTCATCTATGTGTTTCTGGTTTGAGTTGCTTAACATCGAGAAAGGAAATACGTCAGGGTTGCCTGGGTGACTGAACTCTGTCGTTTCCTCTCCTGTCAGGTTTGACCTGGAGTTCTGTGATTATTTTAGCATAATTGATTTGTCCCTCACTTTCTGAATGAGGTTTGAGGGTGCCCTCCACGTGTTAGGTGTATTAAATCGTTCTAGCGGATGCATTCTTGTGCTGGGGAGTGTGTGGTATGCAAGTGTGAATCTCTTGTGCTGTCTTACAGCACCCAGGCTGGTAGGTGAGTTGGTTCAGTTGTTATTTTGGGACTCTCTGGACTTGAGTCTCCAGTATGCAGGCGAGCTCAGTCATGCAGGTGTGTTACAGCTCTGGGTGCTGCGGCTGCGATGGTGAGCTGCCTCACAACGTGTGCAGGAGAGGTGCGAAAGTGATAATCTAGGCATTGCAGTTTTGGCAGCAGTTAACCCTAATACAAGAAGTGTTTGGGTGTTTTCCTCTGCCTCCAACCACACAGTCTGTTCTCTTCCTTAGTTTTCGGTGCTTGACCCCCACAGTGAGGTAGTTCAAAAAACAGGCAGAGATAGAAGAGGCAGGAAAAGAAATTTTCAAGGAAGGATATGGCTGCTTTTCGGTTAGGTTAGCTCTCTGAACCACCTCATAGGGTCAGAGATGCTTGTGTTATGGGAGGAGGAGAGTTTGAAGATGAGGAAGAAAGGTGCGGTACAGCAATTACCTGTTTCTACAGCTATTAGCCGTTATGTCAGTTCAGTAGTAACATGTAAAAGCACTTTGAGACTGTTTCATAAAAGGTACAGACTTTGCATATCTGTGTTCGTGTAAATCCTAGTCTTATTCCAAGATATCTTATTTCAAGCTGTTTTTCAGCCAAAAACCTAGAAAACTGATTACTAAAACTGTCCCTTGATACCCAAAGTGGTGCTAATTTTCTTGAGGTTTCAGCATTACTCAAATGCTTGCACCAGTGCAGTGTGCTTTTGCTGACACAGGAATTAAAACCTCACTATAGCCATGCATGAGAAGAAAACAGAATATAGGTAGTTGTGAAGTTTTGAAATTCTGAACCTATGGTTTAAAGTTCCATTTTTAGTAAATGGAGCTAAAAAATGGGTGGTTATGAGACTCCAAATGTATACTGTGTGTACAAGCTATTGGGTCATTCCTGACGGGGCTGGGTGTCATCGTGAGTTCACAGATTACTTTCAGGAGAATAAATGAAGAATTAGTGACAACCTAGTTATTCTTATTGCTGCAGCAGTACGCTTTCAGTCATGCACATTTACCTGGGAATCGGGGGGCGGGATTCTTTGGAAATGAAAGCAGCAGCCTTCCAGGAGACAGGGTACCAGTCTTAATTGCTTTTTTTGAGACTCGAAGGAAAAGAAAGCTTTATTTAGACAAGATGCCAGGCAAGAGTGTTGTGTAGCTATTACTGTGAACAACTCAAATAATAAAACTATGTAAGAGTATTGACTAACGTGTTCCATTAGACCATGGCTCCACAGTAACCCTGGGGTGCTCTCCGAGTAAGAGCGTATGTATCCTTTGATACCAATTACAACAAGCAGCCAGTCTTCTCCAAGTCCTCAACAGTGAAAGGTTAAAATGAAAGCTAATGCAGAATGATTCTCACATCTCCTTCCCTCTCCATGAAAACTTTCCGCTTTGCCTGTATTGTTTATCTACATCTGCTTTGTTCTAGCATAGTACTTTTGGTGAGGTGGCCAAAATTAGCATGGTGAGGACTTGTCTGAGAGGAAAAGGGTGGGGAGAGGGAAAGCAGCAAGCAGGAAAGAACTGTATTCAGAGGTGGTGGGAAAGGATGATAAAAGCACTGTTAACTTTGTTCAGAATTAAGAGAGCATGCACGAAAGCTGAAGGCTGCTATATACCTTTTAGTTTATATGAAAACGATGTTGTTCTTGGACTGCTGTTATGCTACCAGCGTAGCACCTTTTAATGATGTGTAATTTGACCATCCGAACAAATTAAATGCGGATATCAAACAAATGCACAACACAGGCCTCAAGGGGAATTTATGGAGGATCTGTTCAAACAATGAGATTATTGCTTGCTGATTCTAAAATACGAGGGAGTTTATCAGTTGCAGGATGAAAATTCAGTTTGATGATGATGTACAGATATGTCAGCTTGCAGTTTCCAGCAAAGCTAAACCAAAAGAAGGGAGTTGGGAGAGGCAAGGAATGTGTGCCTTGCCAAACAGAGAGATGGGAGAGGCTAAAACTGGCACATACTGTGTGGAGTGCGCTATCCACTGAACATCTCACCCCATTAGAAATGCACACAGAGGAAAGCGTACTGCCTCCTTGCAGAGTAAGGCTGGCAGGCTCCAGGATTACTAGGACTCTTGTTCCACAAAGTTTCTCTCTTGTTTCTCTGGTTTTGGGATGAAGATGGTAACAGGCATATGAATTCGAAGCGTTTTGCCATTTCTCTTCACCCAGTCTATTTGATTCACTGCTATGCTGTGCTTGAATCCGTCTGAAAGCTAGCCATATAAAAATTAAAAACTTCAGCCAGGCTTATGCTGGCTAATGGGGTTCGCAGTAGGGTGGGAGCAGCATTAGCTTAAATTCAGTTAGGCTTATGTTGAAGTTGCAAGCTGTATTTGGGAATTTGCTTACTTGCTCTATGGTATGCTTAGTTTTTGAAGATTCTGTATAGTCTTGAAAAGTTATTTTGTGTTAGTATTTTGCTAGTTGGAAGCTGCTAGTTGTCATGGTAGTTTCACCCTTGGTGCTGCAGTGAGACATGGCACTGCTTGCTAGTGCTGTCAAGCATGTTCAGGCAGAAATAGCAGGTTTTTATGGGTAGGTCTTTGTTATAACTTTCTTCTCTGGATACTATATGAATGCCTTTATGCTTGTGAGTTTTCTAGATGGGAGGTGTGTCAACTGTCAGGTCCTCATATCTTGGTTTTTTGTTTGTTTGTTTTTAGAACTCTATTAGACATAACCTGTCCCTGCACAGCAAGTTCATTAAAGTCCATAATGAAGCCACAGGGAAGAGCTCTTGGTGGATGCTCAATCCTGAGGGTGGTAAAAGTGGAAAAGCACCAAGAAGAAGAGCTGCCTCCATGGACAACAGCAGCAAACTCGCAAAAGTCAGAGGTAAAGCATCCAAAAAGAAGCCTCCTCTCCAGTCTGCTCCAGAATCCACTGCTGATAGTCCTGGCTCCCAATTCCCTAAGTGGCCTGGGAGCCCATCCTCAAGAAGCAATGAGGACTCTGACGTGTGGAACACCTTCCGGCCTCGAACCAGTTCTAATGCAAGCACCATCAGTGCCAGGCTTTCTCCTATCCTGACGGAGCAGGATGACCTCCACGATGAAGAGCTGCTTCCTTCTTTAGTGTACTCCAGTGCATCCAGCAATGTTCCACCAACTGTGACTGAGGAGCTTGAACTCATTGATGGATTAAATTTGATGTCTCCCAGCTCATCTGTGTTATCCACCCAGCAATCTGCCTCAAGTGGTCAGATCCAGAGAGATTCCAGCTTTTCCTTGCAGAGCCCAAATGCAGCTGGTCAGACCACTACTTTTGGCAATTCCCTGTTTAACCCTGTTGATATCTCGCTGCAAAGTTCTGTCAGCCATTTCTCTGCCCCTCAGACCTTGGAAGCTCTTCTGACACCCAGCTCTCCGCCTCCAAGGGATGTTATGATGACTCAGGTGGATCCAGTTCTCCCGCAGACTGGTAACAGGATGAGCAGCCGAACTCTTCTGCTTCTAGGTGGACAAGCCACCCAGAGTAAGATGAGCTCAGGCAATCCACGAGGAAAAGCTACGGAGCAGCAGGCAGAACCAGTCGGTGCCAGTGTTCTGCCATCAACGCTTCCCATAGTAACATCTCCTCAAAACACTGCCAGCATCACCAGTTTGAAGGCTCCAGTTTCTGCAACAACTGCCCAGTCGGTCCAGCTGGGCAGTCCACTGCTTCTTTCTTCTGCTAGCCCTGCTCCCTTGGGATTGAACCAGGACAGGCTGCCCATTGACCTGGACATTGACATGTACATGGAGAACCTTGAATGTGATGTGGATTACATAATCAACAGTGAACTCATGGATGGAGAAGGACTGGACTTTAATTTTGAACCCATTCTGTCTACTCCCAGCTATCCCAGCACCTCGCAGGCCTCCAACCATACCTGGGTACCAAGTTAACTTCAGGAGCACGAAAAGGTAGGTGTAGTTATGTAAAATGCTACAGCTCTATAGTGGGAGCAACCCTGTCTGGGATGGTTTCTGTGCCCAACTCTGCAGCAGTTAAAGATACCTCTTCGGAACCGCAGGTGGTCTTTGAGTAAAAAGCTTCTGGAAGAGCTGCATTCCCTTTTAGAAGGAGAAAAAGCTGTGTAAAGTAGGTAGATTTAACTTACCAGGTAGTAAACTCATTTATGGAGTAGAGCAGCAACCTGAATAGAACTCCTGTTGTCTCTCATTACCAAAGATGACTGCATTACAGGACATCAGTCTCTGCCATGCAATGCCTATAGCTCTGAAGTTGACATGAGAGCATATGCTGATTCCATAAATAAAGACATGATCCTATATGTACAGAATGGTTGAACTGAGCCAAGCACAGGCTGTGTTTCTATCCAGGTTATTATTATCCTGCAAAATTTTCTAGTATGTGTAGTTACAAAGCGTGTCTGTGTCATGGCTGCCTGCTTTGCCCTATGTGTAGCAGGGCACAGTCACTCTCAGTTATCAGACCTTCTGCCCTTCCCTTATTTGGGATAGTGTCTGTAAAGTCTGGTAAGCTGGTTCATCAGCATTAACTACTGAATTGCTTACGTACCCATTATTGGAATGGGAAACAGGAGTCTGCAGTGTAGATGGACATGGAATGAGGAAGGATGGGTTAGTGCTATCCCATGCACAGCAAAGCTGCCTCTTCAGCAATCTTTCATATTTGCACAAAAATTTCTAGAGTCAGTGTGGCAAATAGTGCATATAAGAACAAAAGTTAAAAATGTCTTATTCTCTGAGGGTGTGACACCCGGATTTGAAGCTCTTTAGCCACTGAGGCAGTTGAAGAATTAGAGAAATGGAGCTGAAGGCATACTTCACACTTGGAGCTCAGTTAGCTAACAGAAAATGGACAGTTTATTTTATGGACTGGAGCATAGACTGGATATTGGTTGGAAAGTGGAAGCCTTGCCAAGAATATTTTCTGTTTGGGAGGCAGATACGGTATTTGTTAGTGTTGCAAATTCAACCCCTTAATACTGGCTAGCTGAGCAGGCAGAGGTAAGGGCAAATTGGAGATACTGCTTCAGTTGTGGGAAGCCCTTGAGCTTCAAAATGATGGAGACTGAGTGAAATTATGATGTACTTGACCTTAATACTCTTTCCTAGGCACCTGAGTAACCTGGAGGTAGTTTGGTCTAGGTGACTTCTGGAGGCCCATTTCAACCTAAATTTTCTGGTGATTTCTGCTGCTGTTCATGTCGGAGACCAGATATTAAGTTAAATATTTTTCTGTTCTGCCCAGTACAGCCATTCTAGACAAGTGTCTTGGGTCTAGACAAAGTGAAATGCTGTCCTTTGAGCTGGTGGTACTTAAACCCTGTGAACATATTGATACCCCACTATATATTGACTTTTTAAACACAGTTTAACTCCATCTTATTCCAACTCCCACCACACTGCTTAGGATTTCATTTATTAGTAATATTATTCTCTCTGTACTTAACAGATCTCTTGGAGAGAGAGGGAGGATCAGTCAAGCTTTTCTGTTTTGTTATGGGGCTTTTTATACTCTTGTGCACTTGTTAACTGTGCTCTTGCTGAATTACTGAGTGGCTGTCTTGAATAGCCTAACTTCAGGTAGAATATGGAAACTCAGTTTTGATTTCAAAGACAAATTTGGTTGACAAAATATTGGCATCCTTCATGTTAGGACCGTTTGCAAGTTAGTGATGGAGGCTGTGGCCTTTTGAGCAGTGTTTCCACTTGGTATTGTTCTGAGCTTTTGTGGGGGTTTTTTTTCATGCCATGCTAGGCCAGGCCATCATATTTGGGGAATATATTGACTTTGCAGGGATGAAATGTTTTTCACAGGACTGTTTTCAAAACATACGCAAGCTGTCCTGTAGTCCTGGGTGCATTCATCACCTGTGTGGGTTAGACAGGACCTCTGTCTACAGAATACCAGGCATAGATTATTTTTTTTAAGAGTGTAAACCAGAGAATCTGAGGGAATGTTTATCAAAGGGTAGGGTCTAGTACTGGTGAAGATGTGGCTATAATCAAATGCTTAAGAGGGAGAACATGAGCTCTTAACAGCATGGTTATGTTCTTGTTCCATATTATTATTCCATACTTAGCATGTCAATTGCTTAATCAAAACAGAGGAGCTATCTGATGTTGAAAACCCTGGATTTGCTTTGTTCCATGCATGAAGTTGAAGTGATACTTTCTGGGAAATATGCTGGACGCGTGCTCACTAAGAAAGGAGTGAGATCCGGAACAAGTTCTGAAAGAGTATTGTGTTTCAGCAGAAAGCGTCGCTCCTACGTGCCTCTCTGTGAACAATTCTTAACAGCAGTACTGCACTTGGATGTGCAGTGACGTCCTGTTCAGTGTGCTTTGTTTCAAGCCTTTTTAATCTGTCCTTAGATTATGTTTGCTTTTTCTGAGCTTTGCAAAGCTTTTTAATTTTGCCTGTATCCTGGAATCCATGGAGTGGGATGAAGGGGAGCTTTNTGGGTCACGTTTCTAAGAACGGGGGAACAGGGTGTGCGTGGAGAAAAATAGGAGTGTTCCTGGCGGCCAGGAAGGACCCTGGGAAAAGAAGGCAGAAAGTTTTCTCAAATTTACAAGTTCCAAAACCAAGTGAGCTGCAGACATCGGTGGCTGTGAGGAGGTCAAGATTGTGTCATTTCTCCCTTCTCTGAATCTGTTACTGCAGTGAGTTATTAGGGTCCCTGTTTGGAAATCACTGTTCAGGGAAAGCATGGCTGCCACTATACATTGTTCCAGTGTGCCAGGCTTTTTTCCTTTCATATCCTTTCTCTGAATGTGTTTTCCACGTTAAATTCACATTGGCAAAAGCTACTCTAAGTGATGGCTAACCTAAAGCTGTCCTTCTGAGTGGTTACTGTGGGCTTAACCTGTAGCCTTCTGGGTCAGTGACAGGTGTAATGGCGAGCAAAAACTGTTCATCAATAAATGCCAGTGATCACACTGTGTGATTTGAACAGCCAGAATGAAACTGGAGCTGGGGAAATATTTCTGTTTGTAGGCAAGAGAAGATCTTTAGGAATAAGTACTTAGTCTCTCTGCAGCACTTGGGAAGACACAAGCTAGTTGATGTTACCCATGGTGCTCAAAACTAACATGACTTTATCCCCTTCTTGCAAGTTAAATACTACAGAGCTTGTCCACAGCTTCACTAGGAGTCTGTTTGAACTCTGTGTCTCTTTACTTGGAGGTCAGAGATCAAACGTTGCAACTTTGTCTCTGCCCAGCAGCCATGCAACACCCACAAACCTAGCTATTAGCTGCAGAGGAAGAAAGTCAGCATGTGCATACTTTCCTTGACTAGGAAAAATACAAATTCTACAGTTTCTGCTGCTGTTGTCTGGTAGCTGCGGCTCACTTAGTTGCAAGCCTGCTGTTCACTGGTTAAGGCACTGGATGTGCAAGCCATACAGAGTGACTTAGGGGAGCCTTAGTGAGCAAGGTCACGGAAAAAGGGTAGCCACAGCTGGAATTAGACCAAGGCATGCAGGTGCTCAATCACAGGCAACCACTCTTGCCTTCAGCACTTAATGCAAGTGTCTTCCATTCCGGTTGTGGGAAGTGTGGGTGGCCAGCCGGCTGTCTCTGAGCAGCTCAGGGACTTTGGGCTTGCTCATCTACCTCTCTTTCTGCAAGCCAGTAGGAGGAATACCTGGGAATAGAATTGCCTCTCTTGTACAGTGGTACAGTTTGTGCCTCATTGACAAGTGTAAAGTCCATCCACTCTTCTGGTGGACATCAGTTAATGATCTTTAGTTGTTCAGTTAGACTCCCTATAGCTTCACAGCCTGGAGAATTCTTTATCCCTTACCCGGCTTGGTCTGGACTTGTGGTTTTCTTGCTGTGCTCTAATTCCCTTTGGTCCAAACACTGTATTTTTGTGTACCAGAACATTAATAAATAAATAAAACCCCCACCAAGTTGCAGTTTCCCAAAGTAGCCTGTTGCTCTGGCTTCTGTTTTAAGTTTACTGTCTTGTCTTGTTCAAGGCTGATTCCCTCTTGTAGCTTCTTTCCCTTTCCACAAGTTTATTTCATGCTCACTATTACTGAATGCAACTGATTGGATGCCGTACATTTATCTCTCTATTCTGCCTTCCAAAGTGGATCAGAGACCTATGGTGAAGGTTTTATGTCAGTGTCTTAAGTCTGCTTAGGCCTATTCCAAGGCTTGTTTGAACAAGTTGTGGGAGCTTTGTTGAGGTGAGGCAGAAGACCTGAGGAGGGATCTTTAGACTTGCAGGGGAATGAGATATCTAGAAATGTTCAATTATTTGTAGGTAGATACAGGATTTAAGTGTGTGAGCATAAACAGTTTTAGTGTGTGATCTCTAAAAATCCCTTGTTTAGTCTTTTCCCTACCAATTGATATTTGTGGTTGCTTAAGGTGAAGAGTAACTTTCCTCTTCCTTGCTGCTTTCCTGCAATGCCTCTGGTGTTAGCCAAGTCCTTCTTTAAACCTCCTTATCTTGCAGAGCTTTGTTGGTGCTGTCAGCTTACAGGAGGAGTGCTTACTTTTGACCTTTGTGCTTTTGTTTTGTCTTTCTGTCTCAATCGTATTCTGAAGCTTGGAGCTGAGCAGTTGCATCCTCCACTTGACTCTCCATTGATCAAGGTCTCTTGTGATCCGTGTTTGTTCCTTGCTGGAAGTTGGCATCCTCTGAGCAGCAGGGGCTGATTGATAGTAATTGACTCCTTATCTATGCATCCATGATTCCCACTGAAGCTGAGATCTAACCATTCACTCTATTTTTCTTCTTCCTAGTGTCCTTCAGGTTTTGAACATCGGGTTCTGACTTCACTTCCCACCCCTGGCAGAGAAAAGAACGGAGCACGTTGGATTCGGTTTCCCTGCGCACCACGCCTTGGGCAGAAGGGGCTGTCCACCTGGGAAGAAGGGGCAACCTGCATCTGGCTGCAACAGGAAGAGTTTAAAAATAATAATCCTGTTATGTGCCACAGTTCTTCCTACAAACCTGACCCTGCCTTGGACCATCTGGAGAAACCCTGGGCTTTACATGTCCAAAGAGGAGCCCTGGTAAAAACCTCGGCCAGAAGACTCTGTGCCAGGCAATAGCGTTTTCCCGTGTGAAGAGTTGGGTTTGCTGGAGGAATCTCTCAATGGCTATCCTCTCTCTGCTATGGCAGAAAGTCTCCCAGTGCCTCGGACTGGCGGAGGGCTGGCTCTGCTCTCACTTGGCTTGCCCTCTGGGCAAAGTAGTTGGACATTTTCATTAAGCCACCAGATGTGCACTTGGTATCCCACAGACTCGCAGAGGAATTGAAAGGAGCTTGTTGGTTGAAGCCCTGTGAGAAGGGGTTGCGCTATTTCAGGGGGTGGTTTCAGTGTGCCCATCTCTGGAGCACCCATCGTCGTTCTGCAGGGAAGGGTAGTGGTCGTGGTGTAGAAGGCTTCCTCTTGTCCACCTGAGTGGAACAGGAGGACACGGAGTTTTTCACTATGCCAGCTGAGCCCCATTGAATCAGAAGCATGTTTCGAGAAGTCCCTATGCTGTTCTCAGCACTTTCCTGATACACCAGGCTGCTGTAAAATAAGCACAGGTGCTAATAGCTGTTTCTGGGACATAAAAACGTTGTTTTGGGTTTGTTTCTGATCTATCTTGCTACAGCAGAGAAATGGAAAGCCTGGGTGCGGCCTTAACAGAGCCCTGGTTGCTTTTAGAAGGGCATTTTCTATAGATGAAATATTTTTTTACTAATCTGGGAACTTTCTACAGTGAATATGAAGCCAATGTTAAGTGTGTCCCCATTAGGAGTATTAGGCATCTCTCCCTCTGAGAAGGTACCAGTGACAGACTTCTTTTTCAGAGCTGTACTAGGAACAAACGCATTTGATGTTTGATAATGTATATGATTGAGGGGAAAGAATTGGGAGGTCCCCGTGGTTTCAAACCACATTGGGGAAGAGTTGTACATTATTGTAATCTATATGTAAAAGTAGCTGCAAATTACATAGAAGCTTTTCTAAACCTTTTTAAATATATATTATATATTTTAATTGAAAATGAGATTATTGGATTAAAAAAAAAAAAAAAAAAACCAACAAATGACCCACATTTGCTGCATCTGTCCCCTTGATACCAGATAACACTACAGTATGGGAGGGGACAGGCCTAAGGCATTTTGGGCCAAGAAGCTGAAAATGTCATTGGAAAAGTGGGAAGGGCACCACAGTCTAACTGGGGAATGGCTGCTCTCCCCAGAGCAGGCGGAAGGTGCCTGTGTGGCATGGCATTCAGCCACAGCTGCTCAGTCTCTTTCCTCGACTGGGCACTCCCGCCAAGCCAAGAGCACGATGTTAGGGAATGCTAATCATTAACAGCACGCTCATTCTCAGCTAATCCCTTAAGTAGCTGGACTGCAGCTGATACATAGGACAGATTCCCTAATCTGCGAAGAAGGTGGTATGGACTGGATCGTGCTAGATCTGCTGACACTCTGGGTAGCCCTTATGGAGGGCACAATCAGTTGTATTTGGTAGCTTGCTTTTTGATTTCCAAAGGTTTTTGTTTTCTTGCTGAAGTTTCTGCTACTGCTGGGGAACTTGAAGCCTGTAGGCACACCCTTGGAGATGTGCCTAGGATTCTGCCCTGTCTCTTTGTTCTTGCAGGATAGAGGCTAGAAGTCAAGAGGTGAGTTCAGAGCATTAGCTGGCATGTTCCTGTCGCCTTTTTGGTGATTGCAGTGGCAGGATCTGTGGGAGACATGGTGCTTTCACGGTGTTCTGGTAGGCTTGGTTTGGCAGAAAGCCTCTCCAATCCTTTCTGAACGTGGCGGTGGCTTCTGTTCAGAAAGGTTTGTATCATGCAGGGCAATGAGCCATACTGTTTTACCACCTTGTCTGCTCTGTTTTCATGGGTTTCATTTCATTTTCATTTGAGTGGAGATTGGAACAGGAGTGGTTTGTCCGATTACCTGCAACAAGGAGTCTCCAACAGTCTTATCTTTAGCATACTCTGCCATCAGAGCCTTTGAATAGTTTGATAACCTTTGCTTTGAAGGCTGTCTTCATGGCAGACCTCATGGTTGTATGTTTCAAATTTACCCACAATCTGCATGTCTGGCCGCACCTCATTGTAACAAACAAACAAAAAGGCAGATCCTAAGCTGGGATCCCAGGTCTTGCAGACTTGAGTCATGGATGCACATTCTCACTGCAGTTAGTTCATTACACAAATGGATAGATACTCTTTCCACAAACACCTGATGGCATGTGCTGCACATAAGAATCGGCCATTCTGGGCTGCAGCTAATAGATCTGGCAAGATTTGTGTTATTTGGCACATTTGTCACTTTGTCAGCTTAGGCCCTGAAGGGAAGTGAATCCCGTGATCTCCAGAGCAAGTTGACTGGCTGCCTGTGCTTCACAGCCGTGTATCAAAGGACAAGACACCAGTGTGGTCATGTTATGTGAATCTCTAGCTCATTTCTCATGAAAATGGAGCACAAAGCAATACGAAGGACAATATTAGTAACCAGTGCTTCAGACCTACAAATCCATGGTGAGCTGTTTCTGGCTCGGTTGGCCTGTGGGGAAGAAGTGCTGCCTTCCTTCAGGCTCTTCCAAGGTGTCCCCTAGGTGTGACAGCACTGGGGACCCGGCCTGATCTCTGGCTGCAGAGAGCCTGGCCCTAAGCACTCAGGTAGCGCCCTGGGAAGATCTGACATACTCTCAGCTAGTACACGTCCTCACCCTGTTCCAGCTGAAGGAGTTGCAGCCCAGGTACACCAAGGCTCATCACCATCATACAGTAGGAGTTCATAAGAGACCCTGTCCTTTTATTAAGGAATAGAGCCCCTATCCCCCCCCCCCTCCCCCCCCCCCCCCATACTCCCAGGCCAGACTCCTGGGGAATTGCCTGTCCTGGGGACAGCACTGGAGACAGGAGCACCTCTGGCTGGAGTCCTGCTGTACCAGTGTGCTGACAGTGATGTCTCTGTCTTGCGGCAGTCTGTGCAGGTGCTCTCAGTCTCCTCAACACAACAGGAGCTGGCAGTGGTTGAAGAAGCCTGAGAGCGTGCTAGTGCTGAGGATGGTGTTTGGAAGACTGATGGTGCTCCGGGAGTGCTCAGTAAACCATGAATGTAATGTTGCAGGCTCAGGCAGGCAACTTAGCTTCTCATTCGTATGTGTAGCAGGATAGCTTGGATCATGAGCACGGAGGGCAGGGATGCAGAGAATCTGGGAGTTCTTCAGCCCCTTCTGAAATAACTTCCTTTTCATAAACCTTGAGTTTTTCTAGCCTGGGATATTTCCTCATAGGACACAGGAGACTTTAAAGTTCCTAAACTGCTGCTTGCTGAAAGGGGGTTACTCAATACTTGTCCAGTTTTTTTGTATTCTTGCCCAAAGTGTTTGCTACTGACTGCTGCTGGATTCAGGATAGTGTCTTGGTGGATCTTCATTCTGCGTTAGCGCCGCAGGCCCCGTACTTGTGGGCTAGTTATTGCTCTAATGAAGGATTGGGCTAGGATTTCGAGAGCAGCTGTGAGCTGGGTGGGGAGGGAAGGGGCCAGTGACATGGGGAGTCATGCTCCTGGATAAGTGCCTGAGGGGAGTGGGCAGGGGATTCTCTGCATGAAGCCTTATATTGCGCTGTCTGCGTTTTCCTTGTCCTCACTGAGCTCGGGTAACAAGTTTCTTTATCTCCAGAGGATCAAATGCCATCTTTCACAGCGTGAAGCCACCATGCAGCTCTGGGCCGTGAAGGATTCAGGTAACTAGGCCCATGGAGCCTAGTAGGAGGCAGACTTGTTGCTTTTATTTACACTTGGGTTTAGCAAATTGCTTGAGCCTTCTTTATAACTTAAGCATATTTTACTATACTCCAAGCTTCCGTTGAAAGCTTGGAATATTGAAAGCTTCTTGGAGCCCTTAATTTTCCTTGTTGGTGTGTCTAAAAACATGTTATCCCCTACCCTGTGCTGCTTTAAAAACAGCAGTCAAATCATCCTGGTAAGTGAGAGGAATGAGAGCAGTGGGAGTGTTCCAGAGCCCGGGTGTATTCATAAACGAGGCTCATACTAGAAGCAAGTAGCACTAATCAGCTTTTCCAAAGGAAATGCCTAGAAAGCTTTTATGTAGATCATCATTTGTTAATTTTCTTACTTAGTTGCTTATTTATAGCCACACTCAAATGCTTCAGGGCTAGCCTTGCTCCAGGAATGAGAAACCTGTGTCTGGTGCCACAGCTAGCACTGCCTTGGGAGTGATGTCCTGGACTGTCACTGAAATAATGTGCAAGTTTGGACCCATTATCAAAAAAACCACAACAAATCAATCAACTTTGGGACATGAGCATGAACAGGTATAGCTTAGGGTTTGCCTCAGTTGCATGTCTAATGAAAAACGTGTTCTAATTAATGTGGGGAAAAGCAAGCAAGAGGTGACTCCTGAAGCCTGAAAGATCTGTCCATGTGAAAGCTCAGTAGCATGTGGTAATCCATCACCACAGTTGCTCACCCTTCAAGAAAGGTATCCCCTCTCTTCAGTAGCCTTTATGTCTCTCCTTGCACCCTGACGTGTCTGTAGTCAATGGAAAACAATCTCTGATGGAATCAAAATCACATCTAGTATCGTGGTGTAAAGCAGGGAGAAGAGGCAGCAGAAGCTGAGGGTGAAAGAGCTGATGGTGTTGCATTTATGGTTCTCTGGCTAAGGCAGCGTTATCGTGTGTGGTAGAAGGGGATGGTTGCAGCTGGTGCTGTGATGCTCGGTGTGTGCTACTCTGTGGTGCTCCCCAAGGTGTCTTGAGAGGTTTGGCTACACAGAAGATAGGTCACTTCTCTTGAAAGGAGCCTTCTTCATAAGGCAATGGGGATGGTTCTGTGAAATGATGCTTCCAGCGCAGTGGAGTCTTCACCTGGTGCAATCGCAGGAAGGGTTTCTGCATTGTTAGCACAGACATCTGCTGCACACAGGGCAGGCACCACTAGCTGACATAGTTTCCACCCCATCCCCTCTGCACTCTTTCAGCCATTTCTCACAATAAATTTTTTTACATAATAAATCTCTGCTTTCGTTTGCTCTCTGTAGCAGTGTAACTTCTGAACCATTACAGGCTCTTTGTTACCATCTGTGCTAGCAAGACTGTAGAATGTGCTAGACTAGGGGGGAATGTTTGACAAATAAAAACCTGTAATCCTCTGCTCTGTGTCTCATGCAGTTTGTTCTGTTACCCTGGTGAGGACCAGTTATTTTTTTCCTTGCCCTTGGCTTCTTTCCTCTGCCCTCCTCACCTGATAGGGCAATACCTTGGTGAGATGCCCCTTAGCTGGCCAGAGGTGGAAGGGTTGCAGTGTGACAGCTCACAAAGGCTCCAGTGTGCTCTGCAGTGTGTAGAGCCCCTTGTTACAACTTGCTGGCAGTACGTGGGGACTCATGGGGTTGTCAAGCCCTAAAACTGGCCCTGGGGAGCTTTAACTTCTGCAGGACTAGTCTAGAGTCATCCTAGCCCCTTCATTCCTTGCCCTTCTAGACCTGAGTGAAGATGACTGTTCAAACATCTTTGAGTGTCAGCAACTCTATCAGTTATCTCTAGGAATAGAGAGATGGATTTGCTGCTACTCCCTTCTTTCAGCCACCCCATCCACAAGCACATGTTGACACTTGATTAGGACAGATTAGCGTGTCAGTGAGCTTTTTATCTTTGCTTGCATACCCCAAATCCTCCATCAGAAAAAGGAAGGTTACTACAGCTGGGGAGTATTTTTGATATTAGAAGATAATGGCCTGGAGCTGCCCATCAAAGGGGACATGAATGTCAGAGTGGAAGCCAGGAGGTGGTCATTCGTTGGGACTGCTCAGAGGTGTGTAAGTGGGGGTGAGGCCTCTCTAGGCAGGAGAAGGCTTCAGCTAGGTACCTTAAGGGGTCCTTCCTTGACATAAAGCAAGTAGGAATGCAGATACAGTCTGAGCCAGTGAAGCAGCTTGCAAGGAACGTGGTGGAGCCCTTGAATCAAAACAGCATCATTCCAGCAGGTCTGCCTTCTTGCAGCTGGGATGAGGCTGGAGAATGTGCTGTCCCCCTCTGCCCTGGGGGTGCTCTGTGCACCACAGCTCAGAAGAGGTCTTGCAGAAGATGAGACCAGTTCAAAGCCTCCATCACGTTGCTTTGGAGTGGAGGCAGGTAAGGAGATAAGCAAGAAACAGAGGAAGGGATGTAGAGCACATATTCCACTGGTCTGGTTAAACATATGGAGAGCAAGTTGGGGATATTTTTAAAACTACTGAGGAGAAAGTCTCATTCATGAAATTGCACAGTATGTGTATGGCCAGAAAACTTGCATTCAAAGCCTTGGATACTCAATATTCAATAATATCTGATAAAGAATACCATCGAAAAATACTAGTGTTAAAACAGTTAATGCAAATAACTCTGGGAGGAATCTTAAGGCTCCTGCTTCAAGATTTAAGCCAATCCCCAAAAATGGGGGATTAGGAGGCAATCCTTGGGGGAACTGTCTGTCCCTCATCTGTTCCTTGGGCACTTAGGGCTTCCTGCAAGCACATAATGGTAGGTGCTGCTGGAGAAGCAAACTGCCGAGGGTGGATTTTGCAGTTGACTGGATCAGAGTGGATGCGTTCAAAACTTGACATAGAACAGAGGATGATGCATTCCCCCCCCCCGTAGCCGTTAACACTTTTTATGCTGATTTGAGCATTGGCCTGTGACACTTAAGCATTGCCAAGGAGAGCAAAGCGCAGAATAGATGCCAGGCTGGGACCTGGATGCCTTGGCTAGGGGTCACTTTTGATGTGTGTGACACCGTCTGCAGTAGTCACCAAGAGTCTTGCTGTGTTTTGTCCTAACAGCTACGTGGGTTCAGTACACCTTTTTTGCACTAGGTCAGCCTTTCTTGCAGTCTTTGAGACCTTGTAGCTGTCCTGAGTTGTCACCATAAGCATTTTGGCCTATGGAGTAGTTGCCTGCAGAGCAGCAGTACCTGAAGCCAGTGCAAAAACTTCACCAGCTTTTCTGCTCAGCTTAGTTTCTGGCCAGAGACCTGCTTTGCCCCGGATGCTTGCTGGTTGGTAAACACTTCTCCTGCGCCACCAGTGATGGGACCATGTGTGAAAACACAGCAGGGAAGCCTGTTGCCCTACTTCACGTGGCTTTTGTGGTGCTGGTATGTGGGGAAGGCAGGCTGGGGAATGGCGAGATGGTGGGGTGCACGCTGGCTGCTCCAGAGCTGTCCTGGCAGGATATTCTGTCCCCAGCTCCCACGTATTATTTTTTCTCCCTCCACCGCTGTGGCAGGATCAGCAGCCATAGGCCTCGCTTTTAATGGGTGGGTTGTAGCAGCTGTGACAGTAACCATTGCTGCAGCGCAGCTTGATGTGCTCTGCAGGCTAGGACACACCATTCCTCCCACTGCGCAGCTTGGGGAAGGCTTGGCTGTTACAAAAGCAGTCCTGGCTGCGCCTGCCAGCACACCTTTCTGCTACAGAAGAAACTCGGTGACTGCTTTGGATGTGTGCCTGCATCCTCCTCTCAGTAATTCCAGGTAAGGTCACAGTGGCCTGACTCCCACGTGGGTGTGCTGGACATCCTGGAGGGTTCCTGCAGAGCAGAGGCACCCCCGGGCACTGGCAGCTCTCCTCCTTCCAGCCACAGAGCAACAGAGAGGAATATCCTAGTCTGAGCAGATGAAGGGTGCAGGGGGCACCAGGGCAGGGTCTCAAATACTGAAGTTGCCAGACTCGTGGCATGCTGCGTGGCTTAGAGTCATCTGCTTACCTCGAATGGTGTAGTGCCTGCACTGCCCTTCTCAGGAAGCCTCAAAGCTTTGGCCTCAGTGAGTGCTTCACAGTCCAGCCGGGCACAGGAAAGGAGCAGGGGGCATTGATGAGGTAAAGGACCAGCTCATGGGTTTCAAAAGCTAAGCTGTAGTTACTGGTATGGGTGTAGAACTGCCCTGAAGTGTCTGGTCAACAAGGCTCTTACAGGCTTCTCCAGTGACACAGTCCCCCATACCTGAGTTATCTGCTACAAGACCTACCTGGGACATGATAGTAGCTTTGCTGGCTCTGCAGGGATGGGAGTAGATGGTTGCTTCATCTCTTGCTTTCTAGCTCTGAGATCATGTGGGGATGTTTTGTGTCGGGGAGCTGAGGCTGGCAGTCTCCCCTGGCTTTGCCAGCAGCTGTGCTTGTTTCTGGTCAGGATTGACAGCCCATGGAGGCCTTAGTCTTGCTGCTGTGACTGGTGCTTGTTCCGCAAGCTGGAGCAAGCAGCAGCTGCCCCGGTTCCTGCAAGGCCAGCTCTTTGTGCACAAATGGAGAGAGACGGGGGGCAAAAGGGAACCTGCTTTGTGTCTCCTGGGGTCGGGCAGGCCTTCGCCCCCAGCCAGCACTGTGCTGTCTCTGCCTTCTCCCTTCTCTCTCCCCAGCAGCATGGGGTGATGGCAGGTGGTGAGGATGCTGCTGCTGGCAGCACGCTGGGAGCTGCGGCTGCGCTGCTTGCTTCGGGAGCAGTGAGCCCTGCGGAGAACTGGATGCTGTGGCTCATCCCAGCCCTGCAGGGGACAGAGCTGCTTTCGCAGGGGCACGGGAAAGGCTGGCTAAATGGTTGGCAGGCAGCCAGGCTGCTACAGTTAATAAGTGCTATGCCTGACAGTGAGCAGGACACCCAGCTGTCCCAATCTGTGCCCAGACCTCGCTGGGGCTAAATGATGGTACAGCAGTGCCTGTCCCAGTACTGTCGAGCCAAGCCTGGTGGCAGCTGTCTCAGCACCAGTCGTCCTGGCATTGATGCCACTGTCCTTGCACCAGTACTGACTCAGCCAGTACTGCCCAGCACCAGTTGTCCTGGCATTTTACTGCCTGGGCACCAGCTTGGCCCAGTACAAGCTGGCCCAGCCCTAGCGCAGGTTCCTCCAGCCCATGCTGCAGGGAGGGCACCTGCAGCGTGGCTCGGGAAAGAGCTGGTCCTGGTTTCTGGCCTTGCTCACTGAGCACCTGCTTGTGAGTGTGAGCAAAATGCTCCTTCCTCAGCTGCAGCAGCAGCAGCCACACCTCACCCACCTGTGGCAGGGTACCTGGCAGGGGAGAAGCCAGCTCCTTCCTCTGGCACCTTCCTCCTTGCTGGAGCACCACAGCCCCTTGAAAACCTTCCCTCTTTTCCTATTGAACATGCAACGCTGCAGGAGTTGCTCATCTGAGCATGGGAAGAGGACACAGCTGAGCTGAACAGGACAGGTCCAGCCTCAGTGACCAGCTGCTGGCCCTGGACCAGAGCTGTCGGCGCAGGACCCTGCTGCAGCTGGGAACATTGGGTTTCCTGGAGCTGGAGCCATCTCGGGGCTGCAGTCAGCCGGGCACTGCTGTCCTGCCTTCAGAGCAGCCATGTAAGTTTAGATCCCCTTCCCAACATCTGGCAGAAATAAAGCACGCATCCATGTCAAACATACTGTATTTATAGCAAAAATAGGCTTTTTCTGTAGCTTCCATACACAAGGTTTTCTCCCCGTACATTTATGCAGTAAACAGGTCGACTGAAGCAGCGTGCGCTGGGCTGACTCGACAGCTGCCCTTGCTTCAGGCTCCCACTTATCACGGGTGGCCTCATTCCCCTTTCATGGCTGCTCTCCGGAGCCTCCACTGGACCCCTCGTACCTCCCCAGCCAGGGGCTGCAGCACGGGCAGGGAGCAGCCCTGGGACGGGGGGGAGCGGTGGTGCATGCTCCTGCCTGCTGGGCAGAGGGCAAGGCTGGTGCCCGGGCTGCCTCTGTTCAAACGGGGACAGCCCAGGGAGTCCCCCCAGCCCAGGTTCAAGGAGAAGCTTCCCGTAGCTCACCTGTGCTGACTGCAGGCTCCTCCACCATGCTGCTAAGCAGCAAGTGACTGGGCACAGGACCTCAGCCCTCTCATGGTGGTGGGAAGATACAAGCCACGTTAACTCAGGAAGCTTCCTTTGTTCCTCCTGCCCCCCTGCTGATGGGAGGCAGAGGAGGGGCTTTCAGGCAAGCTCCCCAAGCACTGCCCAAAGTCCCCTGCAGAAACCTCCGGAGCCTGAACAGTCACAGACCTTCTCACCCCGCTGTCAGAGAAGGCAGAGCACTAGGGCACCCTGCCAGCAAGAGCTTCACAGTTTGGAGTTCACCTGGGTCATCGCTTGTCCATCCCAGAGGGGTTTGGCACATAGACCGAAAGGGCAGGACACATAGGCAGCAAGCGCATCCCCTTTCTGTCCCGGGCTGGGGAAGGGCCCTCACTCAGAGCCAGCGTTCCTCCCTGCCTGACCACGCAACTCAGGACATCGCAACGCACCTGTGAGCTGCCCGCACTGTTCCCAAGCGAGATGCATCACCCCAATGAGGCCAGACACCGAAGGGTGGCTTGCAAGCAGGGCAGCCACCGCAGCACAGGGAAGGAAACCAGCTCTCCCCTCTGCCCTCCCTGTGGCAGCTGAGGCTCCTGCAGTGCCTGGGCGAGGAGCTTCTGCTCACGGGGTAGCATCCCTCTAAACTGGCCCCAGTCCCCTCCCACCTCCCTCTCCCCCCGCGTCTTTGGCAGTCCTCCTTGGACACGTTCAAGTCTCCAGCATCACACCGATATCTCAGCAGCACGGACTTGCCTCACAGTTTGGTAATTGCACGTAACGGGGCCACTCAGCGAGCCCCACAAGGGGAGGGGGGAAGGAACAAGACAGTCAAGTAAACTAAATTGAGTAATCCCTTGCCATCTGTCCCAGCACGATGGGTCACACACAAGTCCAGGTAGAGAGGGTGCTGCCTGGCCCTGCCGCAGCGCAGCTCCCCACCATCTAGGAGATCATGTACTGGGTGATGGCCTGCAATGCATACAGCAGCTCTGCCTGCATTCGGGCTTCCAGGATGAGCAGGTTCACGTGGACCTAAGGGAGAAGCAAGAGAGGTTCAGGCAGCTGCAGTGTGCTGTGGACAGTGGTGCAAGCAAGCACGCAGCCGAGCTAGTGAGTCTTTTGGCATGGGACAAAATGCCACCAATTTTTTCAGCACAGGCAGCTGCCCTTTCCCCCTCCTCCCAGCCCTGCAGGCTGTGGCTGCCTCCCAGAGCCATGTGCTGGGGAGTCCCCGGCACATTTGGCACCAGCATGCCAGGCTGGCACTGGCACAGTCCCTGCCACCCACAGCAGCTGCTCCGACGAGTTATGGCTGGACCAAGGGCTCACCTGGAGGCACTCACCGATGGGGTAATGGCCTTGGAGATCCCCACACTGCTGGTGGCCCCTGTGCTCATCACACTGCGGGCAGCCCCACGCCACGCAAAGCCCAACTCCTTATAAACAGCCAGTTTCCATTTCCCCCCAACCTGCCTCGGACTGGTTTGGTCGCTCAAAGGTTTCCCATACACCTGCCGAAGCACCCCAGCCTGCAGCCCCTGCCCGCACCGCAACCAGTCAGAGCCAGGGGCCAGCTCTCCCACCTTTTCACTGTGCTTGAACTGCTTCCAGAACCTGTCAAACATCTCTGAGTTCGTCTTCTCTGGGTAGCAGGTTACAGTTTTAATGTAAACTTTGAGCATTCGCTCCAGGAGCTGATTCACTTCTGCGTAGTCGTAGTCATCGTACCTGCAGGGAGCACAGGGGTGAGTCATGGCCAGCACTGTGTCCCTGTGGAGCACCTCGCCTGTGGTCTGCCCAGGGCACAGCACAGCCGCAGGACAGGGGGACACACGGCAGCAGCCACCAGGCACTGAAGCCCCATCCCCAAAGTGCCCTGCCCTGGCCAGAGAAGCTAAGCATCTCTTCCCTGCCTGGCCCAACATCCAGGCAGGTGATTCACCTCCGTCTCTTTTCCAAGCCCACCTGCAAGACAGCCTGAGTGCCCTACCCTCCTCCCGCCTGGGTCAGCTCAGTTTTCTCCCCTGGACCGCAAGGTTGGTTTCCCTACCTAATGCCAAACATGCAATGGATGTAGTTCCAGATGCCCCGCTTGAAGACGGAAGGTTCACAGCCCTGCCGCTTGGCCATGGCACTGCTTTGCAGACCATCCACCATCCGAAACTTCTCATCCAGGAGATGCCCGATGTCAGAGTAGAGCCGGTTGACCAGCGAGAAACCATGATCTTCCCAGGAGTAATCCTGTTGAGCACAGCAAGGGGCTTTCGCAACTGCAAAAAGGAGCCCAGGGTATGTTCCCAGGAAGAAGGGCTGGAGACCTCGGGATGCAGCAGAATTCAATAGGTTTGCTCTGGGGGAGGCTCTGGCACAAACCACAATGTCCCTCATGAGGCAGCTTTTAAATGATTTTGACCCTTGCCTCCGTGAGGGCAATGTGAAGAAATCAACAGCCCTTGGGGACAGACGTCACCGGTCACCCCCCTCTCCCCAACCCTGGTGGGGCAGGTCCCCTCTCAGAGCTGAGCTTCCCTGCTCAGGCATTTTACAAAGGCAGCTGCACCAGATCTGGGCTGCATGGGCACCCCTGCGACCGTCTGCTCCCCACCAGGAGCAGAGAGGAGAGGAGAGGAGAGGTGGCAGCCCGGACTGCTGCCTGCCGAGAGAGCAGGAACCTCACCTGGACTCTGAATACCTGCGTCTGATCCTCGTCGCGCCGGGCAAAGTCCTGGTATCCAAAGTCAGGGTCCTGCATGTAGCATGCAAGATTGGTGGCACCGGTGACTTCCCCGTCAGTATCTGCAAGAGGGGAGAACCCCACAGACAGGTCAGAGTGATGCTCAGCTGCCCTGTTCCCAGCCGCAGCAGGCGTCAAAAGCCGGGCCTTGCTGCGCCTCTTTGGAAAGCGCCACTGCCTTCTTCCCCGCCCCCGCCAGCATCCCAGGAGCCCCTTCTCCGAACCCTACATCATGGAAAATATAAGTATAGACATGGCAGAGCAACACCCAGGTATGCCATATGAACTCCCATCCTGCACACCCACCTCCGCTTCCTGCCCCTCACCTTCCTCTCGGTCCTGCTGCAGCAGCCTCGTCTCCTCCCTGCTCTCGGTCTCCACATGGATCCGCTGCATGCGTTCCCGGAGGGAATCCAGCTCCATGCAGGAGTCCAGGGACTGCACAGACACAGGCTCGGGGGTGAGGACAGCAGTCCTGGCCATGGTCCCCGTCCCGCCGTGGACCCACCCTCTAGGGCTCACCCGCTTGCGGTTGATGCGCAGCAGCTCCTGGCTGCAGCCGTTACCAGCAGTGGCTTCGCAGAAGCACTGGTTCCCGGGCGACAAGGGCTTCAGCAAGCCTCGGCCCCCTGGCCCCTCGTCCTGCTCGCAGCCACAGCCGAAGACAAAGCTGGCGAGTGCGTGGCAGTGCGCCAGGAGGACGACGGCGTGCACCAGCTCCGCCAGAGACCAGCTCCACTCGCTGATTTTCAGCAGCTTCTGCAGGACACAGACCGACCACATATGCGACACAGGCAGGTGGGCAGGGTGCCGGCACCCCCTGGGGATGCTGCTGTCCCCACCGCCACCCTGGACCCTGGCTGATAGCCCGCCCACAATACCTCAATGTGGTCCTTGGTGATGAGCCATGGCCGGTGTGCCAGGATCTTGTTGATCTCGTTGAGGTTGCGGAGTTTGGGGGGGATGAAGTCGAGGCCGCGCAGCCACTGGGGATCACCCCCAGCCCGCAGGAACTGCAGCATGTGCAGGTTCACCAGGTACCGGCACTGGTGCCGGGCGGCTGCCTGCAAGAGCAGCGTGTCAGCATCTCCGCACTGCGCTGGCAGGACAGGCATCCTGGGACCCTGCACCCACTTCTCACCCGACCTCCAGGATACCATGATTTTGGCCTCTGCAGAGAAGCCCGTGGCACAGCCTGTCTGGTGGAGGGAGAGTGGGGAGCCTTGCGGGGCTGAGCAGAGACCCCTGTCCCCTCCAGCAGCTCCCCATGGGGCTCACCATAATGGCGATGTAGTGCCGGCAGTCAAAGGGCAGCGGGCCATCCATGTGCATCAGGTAGTGCTGCGTCTTGAGGAAGCTGTCAAGGTACTGCGGGTGGTAGCCCATCTGCTGGGTCACTGCCTCCAGCCGCCCCCAGCTCGCCAGCACCTTCACAAAGAGGAACTGGGGGCGCTCGGGGTCACTGCTGGACATCTTCACTACCTGCAGGGAATGCGCTCTGCTTAGCTCTCCCCAGAACACGCCCCACTGCAGCAGCCCACCCCAGCCAAGCCCAGGCTCTGCGAGGGGCTGGGATCCCCTCTCCCTGCTTGGTGCTCCCAGAGGGACACCATCAGGTCAGAAGCCATGCAGAGGGCTCAGGCTCAGGTCGGGGAGCTGGGCAGAGCACTGCTTGGCAAGGTCACTGCTAGCAGGACAGGCTGCAAGAAACACAGGTTGGTCTCTGCCTGGGAGAGGGCATTGCCTGGTGAGCAGAAGCAAAGGGCAAACTAGGAGTGATGTTTCCTTGCAGCCTTAGAGCCAAATGCAATGCTGGAACAGGAGAAACATGACAGATGAAAGGCCTCCCAGAACGGAGTGCCCCATCAGCCTGACCGCCAGGCCCCTGCACCACCAGCACTGAGCCTTCCCACCCGGTACTGGGACGGGGGGAGAGCTGTGGAGCCAGCTGAGCTGCTCCCAGGCTCCTGCCCTGGCAAGCCAAGGGGCAAGCGATGTCCTGGCACCCGTCATGCAGTCGGGAGCACACAGAGGGGCTCAAAGGTGTCCCCACGCGCTGCCCAAGGAGACAGCGTGGGAGCAGGTGCCGCAGCACATGGGTGCGTGGCACAGCTGGCACCAGGTGCACCCACTGGTGAAAACACAAACGGGCAACTCGGCAAGGGGGGTCCATACATCCCTGCCCCAGCCCTGCGCCCGTGCCCCAGCTGAGCACAGCCCCGAGCCACACCACCCCAGTCCCTCCCAAGAGGGTGGTGGGAGCAGAGGGCGGGGATGTGCAAAAGGCGCCCGGGCAGCTGCTGTGCCCCAACAGCCCCATTCCCACACCTCCCACCTGACAGCGGGGTCTGCACCTGCAGCCTGCCCGTCCCAAGGCATGGATGCAGCGGGTGCTAACCTTTTGTCACACAGAAAGTCACAGCTCCTGCTTGCGCGCAGGAGCCCAGGCAGCACCCTCAGATGCAGAGGGTGCACCTCCCACCCCAGGCTCGAGCCGAAATCTCCCCTGGGAGCCAGTGGACCCTCTGACACCACCGTCATCTTCCTCCCACGTGTCTCTCTGGTGCAGTCACCCAAAGGCTGGTGACCAGAGAACGGCAACCATGGTGGCACGGCAGCAAACCAGGAGCATGTCTGCAAACCAGCCCCTGCTCCACTATGACCCCAGATTGTCAATGCCAGCCAGGACACACACACAGCCCTCAGAGCCCTGACCAGGAACTCCGATGCCCCGTGTGCCTTGCCAGCAGCTATCTTGCCAATCAGAGAGCTACATCAGGCCTTAATTTCTGTAGCAGCTTGGCGTGCCACCACAAGGCAACCCAGAGGGTCGGGGCAGCGCCGGTGGGGACGGCAAAGCCATAGGGCATGGAGCAGAGCACCCCGGGGTGAGGGGGAGGCAGAGTGGGGCTGAGCCGCGCAGCAGCACGAAGCAGTCGCACCCGCACAGGCAGTGCAGGAAGTGGCTCCAGCTATTTTCTACCATCCTGCACTTCTACGAACACACCATCGCTCAGGTGTCAAGACATTCACTGGCTGCCATTTGGAGCTTCCTCTTTGCTTTTGGCCAAACAGGTCCAAAAAAAACCCAAGCCCCAAATTAAAATGGGGAGGAATGAAGAGCACCAGCTTCTCTGTCCCATAGGAGAAGGTGCAAACCAGAAGTGACCTGCAGAAGTCCCCCGCAAAGTCCCTCTGCTCAGGGAAATGAGCTGCCCTGAGGACACCCATGGGGCTACAGCCACTGGTCTTCTCCTGGTGGGCAGAGGTGGAGGAGCTGGGGGCCCTTCCACTCCCCCCAGGGGAAGGTGGTCCCCAGCGAGGAGCTGTGTGAACAGCCTGTGGCTCAGCCTCTGGCGCCACCAGCTCTCCTTGCTCTGCTTGTCCAGGTGATGATGGAGTGAGCGACCGGGCAGACATGGGTTGGAAGGGGAGGATGAAGGAAGGGGAGGATGAAGGAAGGGGAGGATGAAGGAAGGGGAGGATGAAGGAAGGTGCAGGGCAGCCACCCACCTCAGCCCTCGTCCCCCAGCTGGGCTCTCCTGTCTACTCGCCACGGCACTGGCTCAGCCCAGGGTCACTCCTGCCAGCACCACCAGCCACATCCCCCCGGCCTTGCTTCCCCAGCCTCTTGCGTTGCCCCAGGTGCCACCTTCCTCACCCTCCCCAACCATAACCCTCCTCCTCCTCTCCCTCCTCCCCCGCACCACTCGTAGCCCTGGGTGGTGGGAGCATCGCCTCCCTCTCGTGTGTCCAAGCCCCCTGAACCCCAACAGGCACCCCGACCCCATGCCCACTACCAGCCTCACCCCCTCCCTGC
>WAAD01023667.1:11019-53825 GCA_013389945.1 Fregata magnificens | reverse complement strand
CATGCTGGCTGAGCCGTCGTGGCGGGGACAGAGGCTGTGGGTGTTTGGCATGGAGGGGCCTTGCCAGGCCCTGCTGATCGTCCTTCCCCCGCAGGATGAGCTGACTGCTCTGAACGTCAAGCAAGGCTTCAATAACCAACCGGCAGTCTCTGGGGATGAGCACGGCAGTGCCAAAAATGTCAATTTCAACCCAGCGAAGGTGAGAGCCATCAGGGCGGTGTGGTGGTTTGGCAGGGCCTGGTGCCTGTATGGGCCTGCTGCTGGGTCCTGGACAGTCCCGGGTCTCATTTTTTCCCCGTGTCCAGAACCAGGAGACGCTTCCCTTTAGGATGGGTGTTTTATGACCTAACCTGTTGTCCCTGTAGAATCAAAGTTCTGCATTCTTTTGGAACTGTGTCCCACCTCTGAGACAGCAGGTTCTTGTCTTGCTCTGTACATGTAGAGGCGGGTCTGTATCTGCAGTCTCTGTTACCTAACTAGAACTCCTTATATTCTGCAACTAAAGCAGAAGACTAGGATACCGGAAGCGGGAAGCTTTATCTTATTGGTTTGGTTACATTATGGCCATGGTAGAAGGAAAGTAAGGTTTCTCAAAACATCTGGCAATTTAAACATGGGAGTTATATAACAGGCTTCAACTCCATTTTTCCAGTCTCTAAAACCAAGATGTTAACTTCCTGGCCTCCCTGACAAGAGGACCAGTAGCGACCTGGGATGGAAGGCAATCAATAAGCACAGTATATTTGTTTTCCTTGGCTGACATCTTTCCAAGAAGCCTTCTGTCTGGTTTGACAAGTATTTATAAAGTCTTGTGTCCGTCTAACTTGCGTCCCTGCTTGGTTATTGTATGAGTTGTCTAGAAGCATTCCTCTTTGCAAGTATAACAAAGGAAATTATTGGCAGGTTTTTTGTGTTTCAAAAGTTGATACTGGTGAGACTTCTGGTAGGAATGATAAATGAGATTTTAAGCACATAGAATAGATCTTCGACCTGTGAAATGTAATTCATGTTTTTTTCCTTTTTTCCCAGATCAGTTCAAATTTTAGCAGTATTATTGCAGAAAAGCTGCGGTGCAATACACTGCCTGACACGGGAAGACGGAAACCCCAGGTGAATCAGAAGGATAACTTTTGGCTGGTGACAGCACGTTCTCAGAGTGCCATAAACAACTGGTTCACAGATCTGGCTGGAACTAAGCCCCTCACTCATCTCGCTAAGAAGGTGTGTTACAGGAGAGGCTGCCTGGCAGGGCAGAGCATGTAATCTGTGCTTGTTTCTGAAGTGTTTGTGTAGTAGAAGGTTTTTACTATTTGGAGAAGTTTCTGCTCTCTACATCTCTTGAAGCTTTCAGCTTGAAGAGCGTATCCAGGATTTGTAGTGCACTAGCTGTAGTCGTCTCCACTCAAAGGACTGGTCCCTTGTCTGGTGTTTGGAGGTTGTGTTCAACTTTGCTTTTTGACTTGTATGATATGACTGATTTATTTTAAGGCTCGGATGTTTTTCAAAAGAGCTGCCACTGTTGCCTTTGGTCTGTTGTTTAGAACTATTCCTATTGTGGAGGGTTTTTCAAGTTCTCAAAAGTCATACTGAGAATTACTGGACATAATCAGCTGAGGGACTTCCCAGACTTCTGTTGCAGTGACACATGTTTCTGGTTTTAAGTTGAGAAGAGTATGTGTATTGTAGCTTGGCCTCAGCCAGGCTAGAGCATTTCTGTGCCCTGGGATCTAGGGCTAGATATTTCCCTGGTAGCATTGAATTCTGTAAAGTATGAAAGAAGAAAGAAAGAAGGGTCTTAGTCTGCCATTTCATTGGGCCAGATGGCAAGGGGAGCTAACTCTCTATCAGGGTGGGCCTATAAACAAGGAACTCAGGAATCTAGTACGCATTGTGAAAAAACATAACTCCCAGTTGCGAAATGGTAGCAGAGCATGTAGTTCAGAACCTGGAGTTTGTCCGGTCCTTGGTGTTCTGAGTCACTCTTGGGAGAAAATAAAGTAATCAGATTTTCCCAGAATCTGTCTGTTTATAAACTTAGTCCTTGTATCCTTCTTTGCATGTTGTCTGTCGGTTTCCTGAGGTCATTGTGAAAGCTTGACCCTTTCAAGGCCTTCCCCAGTTTCCTGCAATGAGCTTCATCAGTTTTCACGGGCTTAGACGTGAGAGTAGCAACTGTCGGTAGCCAAGTAGTCTGTGTCTTTGAGGCATCCAAGAATAAATGGGAAGAATGTAAGAAACATAGCAAGTAAGCGATTGAACTGTCAGTAGTTCAGGGACTTTGAGATACCTACCAAGTAGACCTATTCTCTGTGAATTTGTCTCATTCTTCTGTGAACACACCCATACTTTTGCTGTCTGTGGTATCCTGTGGAAATGAGCCCCACAGCTGTACTTTTTCCTGTGATGTGTTATTGCTTCCCGGTTTATAGATCTGCAGTCTGATGATTTCACTGGTATCCTTCCATGTTGTATCTTGAATTTTGAATCTTGGATTAATTAATTCCTTCCTACTATGGTACTCAATTCCCTGTTTCCTCACAGTCCTCTATTGGCTACTCATGATATTACAAGACTTTTGTAACCACTCTGTTTTGTTTACAAAATGAGGAGTCCTGTCTTCAGTCTGTGTAGTAGATGCTCTGTTTGTACGTTTTGTAGTTGTTTATATTCTCTTTGGAGGATATCCTCAAAGCTGTTTGCAAGATTCAGGGCATGGATTTACAGTGATGTAAATATGTATGATGAAAAGTATGTTTTCTGTCTTCTTTCAATTTGTTTTGTTTCTCTTTATACTGAAATGCAGTTCTTGTGCTGTTGCTTTCTGACCAGAGGTGAATTCTTGCAGTAGGTTTTTTGAGATACAGAGCAACACAGTAACTTTTCCCTTTTTACCTTTCTCACAGCTTGCAGCAACTACGGTGTGTGTAGTTGATTTGGAATAGTTCCCATCTAAGTCCTTGGTTGCAATCCTCCCTCTCAATTCTGTTACAGGTGCCCATCTTTAGCAAGAAGGAAGAGGTCTTTGGTTATTTGGCAAAATACACTGTTCCAGTAATGAGAGCAGCCTGGCTTATCAAAATGACTTGTGCCTATTATGCTGCCATCACGGAAACCAAGGTGAAAAAGCGGCATGTCATTGATCCCTTCATTGGTAAGCACTTTGTGTGGAGCACTTTTGTCCATCCCAGATGTTTCCTTCTCAGCCTGCTCTTGAATAGAAAGAGGTAGCCTGGAAATCCATATAAACTTGTTTCCTGCTGATAAGTCCTAGTGCTCTGATGTGCATAATTGCCTAAAACAACAGGGCCCACCTGTGAGAGTACACTGTTCAAAAATAAGTCTTAGCAGCCACAAATACTTCCAGAGAGCATCTGACACTGAGACCTCTTCTTTCTCCCTGTTAAGTTCTACTGTGCTCCTCTGCTGTATAACCTGGTTTTTCGTACCCTACAAAGACTCTAAACGTTATAATTTAGCAATGACTGATGAGCCTCTTCTCAAGTGAGTAAGTACGTTTCCCAGAGAATTCAGGTGTGTTATTCCCTGTTTGTGTTTCCAATTTCACTAAGCCTTACTGGATCCCATATCTAACATCCTTTGCATCCTGGCCTGCTACAGATTACTGCAGTCTAGGAGATCTCCCCTGGCTGTGTTCTGGTTTGTATGGCTGTGACTACAGGACCTGACCTCACTCCTTTGAAAAGCAGTATTAGCAGCTGAAGTCCATGGACTCTTCCCCGCCCCCCCACCCCCCGTTTATATTTGGTATAAAAATTTCACAGGCTTCTTAGCTCTATTTCTGGAGATTGGTTTGTTAGATATATTTATTCCATTTACTTTCCTGTTCCTTTGGGTGTTTGTCCTACCGCTGACCCTGTAAGTGTTGTTGTTTCATGTTCTTGCATATTTTGCCTTGGGTTTTGCCATCTGCATTGTCCCAGAGGAGTGTAATCGTGCTGCCACTTTGTGTATTGAGTTTGTCCCTTATACAGTTAGGTTTTAGTAAAAGCAATTATTTTAAAAAATTGTGGCTTTACACTGATATCTGAAAGAGATTAAGAACAAGTTCAGAGTTGAAGGGTTTCCAGTGTTTCTGCTGTCTGTCAGATTATTGAGGATGCTAAACCAGGCTGGCCTAATGCTGCTCCCCGCTGGAAAGCTTCTTCTCTTTGCCTGCTGATTCTCAACAACTGCAGCTGAGGAATCTTTCTTCCGAACTTTTCTTGTACAAAGTAGCCCTGCCCCACAAACACCGAAGTTTCCTTGTTCCCTCTTTCTGTGGATGCCTCTTCCTCCCTACCACCCCCAGGCCACGAGCAAGGCTAATATTGTGGCACTTACTTTTCTTTCTTTGTCTTTCTGTCCTTTTCAAATGACAGGAACTTTTTTGGGTTTCCACCTGCACACCAGCCTGGTTCTTTCCTGCTTCTGTTTACCACGGCACTCGTTGCTAACCTGTTTCCTCTTCTCCAGAATGGACGCAGATCATCACCAAGTACCTGTCAGAGCAGCTGCAGAAAATTGCGGAGTTCTATAGACAGCTCCCAGGGCAAGGCTGTGGTTCACCGTCTGGGCCAATGCCCCAAGAGGTGGAACAAGCTTTGAAGCAGTGGGACTACAATGAGAAACTAGCTATGTTCATGTTCCAGGTGAGGGACTGGAGGGGGCTGCTGGGTGGGTGCATAGCAGAGGAGGGCTAGGGGAAGTGGAAGCAAAGTGATTTATTTTTGCAAAATATTCTCCTTCTGTGAATAGACCGTTAGGGCTGAATGCAGTTTTGAGCTTAGTAGTAGAACAGGGGTAGTGCAGAACTGTGCAAACTTCTAGAGTTATTTCCACTGTTGGAAAGCAAGCAGCTGTTGCTGCATTGCATTTCCTTAGTGGATGCTGCTTCAACTTTTGTTGGTTTGCTCTGCCTTTATCTGTGTGCAGGATGGCATGCTGGACCGGCATGAATTCCTGACATGGGTCCTCGAGTGCTTTGAGAAGATACGGTCAGGAGAAGATGAATTTCTGAAAATGCTCCTGCCGCTGCTGCTGCGGGTGAGAAATATGTACCTGGCTTGCTTCAGGAGAGCGCTGACTTCTGCCGTTGGCAGTCCCCTTCCTATTGCCTAAGGGATGATGAGCTATTTTGCACCGAGAACACTAGGGAGTGTCCCTCTGAGCATCCTTCTTAGCTCATGCAAGGGTACCTTTTTCATCCTGCTCTCTTCTGTTTCTTTCTCCTTTACCCTATTTCCCTGCACTGGACTTGGGAATCCCTGCCCACGTCATAGCTGTGATAATTGGACTCATTGTGCACCACTACGTGGAAACTGCTTTTCTTTCTTTCTATTGCAACAGATTCTAGGCAGACCTTTGAAACACTGGGAAGGCTGGGTATGGGTACATTTTGATACATGAAGTCATTGCCATAGAGCATTTAAAGGGGTTTTTGATGCTTAGTAGCCAGTGGGTGATCGATGGGGCTAAGCAGCCCTTTGTAAAAAGGGACTGTCTCTACAGGGCAGTGCCACACAGTATACTACTTTGGGAGGGTCAAGGGTTTCTCTTGTGTTGCTTGTTACGAGGACGTTTTCCCCTCTCCCTCTTCCCTACAGTACTCTGGAGAGTTTGTGCAGTCTGCATACCTGTCCAGACGTCTGGCCTACTTCTGCACCCGCAGGCTTGCTATGCAACTGGATGGTGCTGGCGGGCACCCACCCCACATCCTGTCTGCCCAGACAGGGAACACTCTTCCTTCAACTCCCACCCCTCAGCCCGCCGCAGGGAATCCTCCTCCCAGCCCTTTCAGCGACTTACTGCTGTGCCCCCAGCACCGGCCAGTGGTATATGGGCTCAGCTGCATCCTCCAAGTAGGTTTGGGTAGTGGTTGGTGATAGTAGGGTCAACAGGGACAGTTTATATTGTATGTCATCACAGAAAAATCATTACAGTCTGAGTCAGCAACTTCCTGAGTACAGAAATATCAAACCATGATTGTCAAAGGGTAGGTCTTTGTTGACGTGTTACAGAGCTTTTGTACCAGTCATCAGTGCTGCAGCAGTGCCCTTGACTGACTTGCGTAAGAAAAATGGGTTGGAATAGAGCCATTTGCTCCATTCACAGGTGCCTCAGAGAGCTGGGAAAGCTTTGCAGAAGAGGGGATGAGAAAGAAAGGGTTATTCCGTCTTGTGTATGTCAGTAACAGGTTGTCATCTAGGAAGGGAAATTATGCCAGAAATGAGTGGTTTGTAATTTTGTGAGCTCTTAAAAACAAACAGCCCCTCATCAGAAAAAGCCACTTCCACAGAACTAAAAAGACCAAACCAAACAACCAGTGCACACGAAAAACAACCCCCCACACTTCTTTGTGGAAGAACTTTAATGGTTTACGCAGACCAATCTCCTCAGGAATGGCAGCAGGCTATGAAAAGGAACAACTCTAGACTCATAATCTTTATACTTGGAATTGATTAAACCTTACCTTGCGGTAAAAGGGCAAGGTTTCTGAAGCCTTATTGATAGATATTTGAAGGGCAGATGCTGTTGTGTCACTGTGGGACTTGTTCCCTACTGTCCTTGTGAGTTCTGTTCAGAGTGTGTGTTCATGGTTGTGTTTTTCTCCTTCAAGAGGAGAGTGACTAGGTCAGGTGGGTCCCTGCAGAAGGAGTGGAGATTGCCCCTTCCAGGGGAGGAAAGGAGCACATTAAAGCAGAGGACATTCTGGAGAGTGCAGGATGGAGCAGGAGGTGGAGAGGAAGAGAGCACAGAGCTTGGGAACGTGCAGCTCAACAGAGAAACTTGAGATCAAGGAGCCCTGACAGGATCAAGAAGCAGCTAACCAGCTCTCAAACAGGGTAGAAAGAAAATTCGTAGGGTACAGTTGGCTGGAAGTAAGGATCTGTCTGCAAGGGCTAGAGAGCAATGTGGGGGTTATAAATAACCCCTTTGTATTCCTATTAAGTCTGTCTTGGTCACTTTCAGTTAAAAAAGTTTATGGTTTTTTTTCTAGTTTCTGTGTGATAAACCATGTCTTTTTAAATGTAAAAATCCTTTGTTTGGGGAGCTTACTTTAGGGAAAATATATGAGCGTATACACCTCACAGATTTGGCTGATTTGGGGTTTGAACACAACCTGCTTAAAAAGTTCAAACTGGTTAATGATGGTCTGATCTTTTTTAGTATGTTTCAGAAGAGCTCTTCTGATAGAAGATCTGCAGATCTTCTGATTTGCAGATAGTAGATAAGGCTAAGGCAGAATAAGATCAAGTGGTTGGAAGTTGGAGCTGGGTAAAGTCAGGCTGGAAACAGATGCATTTCTAACAGTGTAGCTAATTAACCTTTGCTCAAATGTTCTCGAGATATGATGGATTCTTTGATTTGAGTATTTAAAACAGCCTTGGTTGTCCATCTTAATGTCTGGCTCCTTGTGAGCCAGAAGCTGTAGGGGTGTATCCTAGGAATCGTTCAGTGGAGTTTTGTCTGTGTTTGTGTGGGTGTCTGTACAAGATTATAAAAGAATGAAAATGTGTATATAGTACTATGGTTATTATAATCATTACTATAATCATATTTGTAATTATTAAATAATATAGTATAATGAATTTGGGTCTGTTGATTCATATTTCTTCTCACACTATTCTTGATGAGGGCTGTAAGTCACTAATGTAAATGCTGCTCCTGGACCACAAGGGCTGGATTGTGTATTGACGGTGCGAGTTGTAGAAAATAAGTTCTGTTTAGAAGCAGCAGGGAGCTCTGCAGCAACACGTTTCTGCTTTTGGATAACGTGGAACTCTGGTCTTGGCTTCCTAAGCATACTTAGGGCAAGTAACTCAGTGCAGCAAAAATACTAGTTTACTTCTTTCTACTCTAGTATGGTCTTTAGCCCAAAGACTCTTTCAGAGCTTAGAACAAAAAACCCCCGAATAGTAAATATGTATACAGGATGATGAATGCCTGGGCAGTAGGATAAAGGAGAGGTTATTTCTGTAGAAAGTAATTTAACTTAATTGTTTTGACCTTAATTTGCTTAATGATACTGACTTTTCTATCTGTTGCAGAGTATAATTTTGTGTTGCCCAAGTGCCCTTGTGTGGCATTACTCATTGACTGATAGCAGGATAAAGACCGGCTCTCCATTGGACCACCTGCCTATAGCCCCCTCCAACTTGCCCATGCCAGGAGGGAATTCAGCCTTTACACAGCAGGTGAGCAGCCTTCAAGAAAGGGAGCTCTTGTGGTCCAGGATAATAGCTGTATCTTAGCTCTTTCAGGATTTTCTTTTCATGTTGTGTGGTAAGCAGAGCTGGAGGTGCTGTCTCACTTCCCAAGGAATTAACCGCTCCCGTTCTGCTATAAGCAAGACAGTAATGTCCTTGGAAGATGGGCAAAATCTAACCTTGAATAGAATTACTGTTATGCTCTTCTTCTTCTTCTAAGGCATCCTTCTGTATGTTTACATAAGTCCATTGCTTTTAGGTTCGGGCAAAGCTGCGTGAAATTGAGCAGCAGATAAAGGAACGTGGCCAGGCTGTGGAGGTTCGCTGGTCATTTGACAAGTGCCAGGAAACCACAGCAGGTAACTTGCTGTAGGTTAAAGTTTTTCTCCCCCTGTTCCATGTGTTACCCTGAGAAACTTCCTGTCTGGCTATTTTCTCTGATTTATTTTTTTCCCTATTTGCTGCCGTTGGTGTTTACTGTCAGCAGTGAAAGAAACCAAATGGCTCTTTTTCTTTCCGGTGCAAAATCTTGCATGGGTCTGTTTCCCCAGGTATAGGGGGAGTTTCTGTTACTGGAAGCTGGAAATGTGTACCAGAGAACTATACTTTTGTATACGTGCCATGTTCTGATGCTTTCCCCTAACATCTGCTGTTGGCTGCTGTGAGAGTCAGGATACTAAGCTAGGTGGACCCTTGCCTAACTGGTGCAGCTTTCCTTAGGCAGTCTCCTGAGCAATGAGCTCACAGAAACTTTTGCTCCAAAGTCTGTTGTACCAGTTGCCAAATATGCATTTCTCTTTTCTGTTCTGTTCTAGGTTTCACTATTGGCCGTGTCTTGCACACTTTAGAAGTTCTGGACAGCCACAGCTTTGAAAGATCTGACTTCAGCAACTCTTTGGATTCCTTGTATAACCGGATATTTGGGCTGGGTCCAACCAAAGACAGTCATGAGGTGCCTTGGGACTTTGCTGCTGGGCCCTGGTCTTGGACGTGGCTATGTTCTTGTTTATATTCCACGGTTACTGTCCTGTGTCTGCAGAGAGCTGACTAGGTAGTGGCCTTTGGCCAAGAGATGCGATCTCCATTGAAAAGGATTTCATGCAGCCTTAAGTTAGGGAGGTACTGAAGTGAGAATGGGGGGGGTCTGTGCTCTAGAAAGTCTACGCTAACAAATGTGTGTAAGCTTGAGAGAATCCACACGGCTAACTGAGGAGAGTCTCCTAATGGAAGACATCAGTCCAGATAGCAGATTGATGATAAAGACATGTTATGGGTCTGAGAGAAATAAATGCTAGCCTTGCCAAATTCTGCGCTGGCAGCTGCTTTCTGGGAGTCTGGGAGCTCACAGTTCAAGTTCCTCTTAGCCTGGGAGGTGACATATTTATGATGTGTAGGATCGTAGTGCAACCAATCCTGCATTGGTTCCTGGAAGTGAGCTGCAGGACTGGTAGTTTGCATACTTTGTATAGTGCTGTTGAGAAGCTGTGTTTCACTCTGTGCTAAGATTCCATTTGGAATGGAGCAGCACTCCATAGGTGTGCTGCTGGAAGAGACGTGATTCTCTGAAGCAAAGCCAGCCTGGAGATCTGTCAAAGGCTGTGGATCACCTCATGTTGCAAAGTGGAGTCAAAACAGAAGGGCTCTAGCTTGACATCTGTCCTCCATTTTAGGAAGAGGGGAATGTAGCAATCTTCAGGCTGTGCCCTACTGGAAGTAGACTCACTGTTACATGCAACCTGAGGCTGTAGGACTGCTAACCTCTTCTGTTTGGCTCAGGTTCTCACTGTAGTGCTTATATCTCAACAGATCTCCCCAGATGATGATGCGGTGGTGGCCTTGCTGTGCGAATGGGCTGTCAGCTATAAACGCTCTGGACGCCACAGGGCTATGGTCGTGGCCAAACTCCTGGAGAAGCGTCAAGCAGAGATAGAGGCTGAGGTAAGTCCTTATTCCTGGAAGGCTAGGAGTGGTAAAGGAGAGCAGAGGCTACCGAACTACGATTATCTAACTATTACACCGGAAGGCAAAGGCTGATCAGTGCAATGCCTCCTAACGCTCGTCCTGTTATTTATGGCATTTGCTCTGTCTAACCCAAAGTGGGTCATAAATGAGCCTGTGGGATGGTGTGTGCCCCATTTCTTGGATACATTTGAAGACAGGTGATTGCAGTGTGGAAGTGCTGGCATGCTTGGAGACTGTGAAGTAGCTTACAGAAACTCGTGTGGTGGCTTTTCTATAAGTGCAAGATAGGAAAATTCTCTTGAAGACTTCTGTTTTGGGGTTTATGGGTAGTGGGTTTCTCCTCTGTGACAGCAGTCGGTACTTTTTTCTGTTTCTACAGAGATGTGGGGACTCTGAAGTCGTGGATGAGAAGGGCTCCATTTCCTCGGGCTCTCTCTCAGCAGCCAGCGCTCCTGTCTTTCAGGATGTCCTTATGCAGTTCCTTGACACTCAAGCTCCTATGCTAAGTATGTAATAAGAACTTGTGGTGTCCCAGTTTCTAGCTTTCCCTCTCCTGCAAACTTTGAATTTGTGTGCTGTTCTCTTGTGTGTAGGTCTTGGATGTACCTAAATTCTCTTTCTGGCCTCCTTGCAATCCAGAGCATACCTTGGAGAGGGAGGGAAAGCAACCTGGAGGGCCGGATGACAGAAAGATAATGCAGAAGCGCTTCTGTTAACAGAGCATTGGCCAAGAATGTATGAGTATAGCCTAATCAGGAATTAATTCAGGCTGAGAACTAGAGGGAGTTTTCTAACTAGTAAGCGACAAACCTCTGGAATAGTCTCTCAGTGGAAATACTGCAAACAGGTTAAGGGAGACAGGATACAACTCTGAATGATGCAGGCAACTGTTTGTACACCCAGGAATGGCACTTCCAGGCTAAAGTCCTATGCTTCTCATCTGTGAGACTGGAGAGCTTTTGACTTGCTTAATTGCCACCTGTTGAAACTGGGCTTTCTGCTTTTAGTCTCTGCCGTAACCTCAGAACTGTGTATCAGTCACTTACTATGTTGAGACCTCTGGAAACACTTTCTCTAGCCCTAGGTTAGGTGGCTGGTGTTGCTCAGAGTGTTGCAGAAGAACTCTGATAGCCCTGACGGTCTGTGCTGTCCTTTCAGCTGATCCTGGGAAAGAAAATGAGAAGGTGGAGTTCTTTAACCTGGTGCTGCTGTTCTGTGAGCTAATCCGGCATGATGTCTTTTCTCACAACATCTACATGTGCACGCTCATCTCCCGGGGTGATCTTGCCATGGATTCTCATGGGCCTCGCCCACCCTCACCCTTTGATGACCCTGCTGAGGAACATGACAGGAAGGAGACGGAGGGAAACAGTGGCATCAAGCTAGAGGTGAGAGCACAAGCACCATGGCCCTCCTGTACACGTCCCTGTGTTGTGCTTGCCTGTTTTTATCAGCTTTGCAGCCTGCTTGCTATTACCTGCTGGAGGATGTACCAGCGATTCATGGTTCTCTTTCCACCAACCTATTTCCTTAGCACTTCAGTTTCAAAAGTAGAAGGCTATGTTCTAAGTGGCTGGAAAGAGCCTGCAGAATGTAAAGGGGTAGACAGGAAAATCCTGCACTGCTCGGAGCAGAGCTGCGTATCATGAGATGCTGTGTGAGGCCTGTCCATGACGTTTGCAGTGTATTAGGCTCCAACTTGCCAGGCACCATGGGTGTGTTGGCATATTGCTGTCACTGTCCAACATGGACATCGAGTGCTGTAGTAAACAAATACTGTCTTGTTCCCTGGTGTGTCACTGAGATGTAACACTGCTCTGCCTGTTCCCAGGACACAGGTCTTTCTGAGCCCATGGACATCGACCACAACTCCAGCATGCTCTTTGATGACATGGAGAAGACAGACTTTTCGGTATGTTCCTGTACTTTCTACCTGCTACTCAGTAAGTAGGTCAGTATGTTGTAGTGTAACCAGGAACAGCACGTGCCTTGCTTTTGTGTGAGTACTCCCTCTCTACTGTAGAACCAGTATGCTGGAAGTGTTTGGGTTTTAAGGCAGCTTACACTGTAAAAAAGTCCATATAACCTGTTTATGCAGGTTGGAGTCCATCAGAGTAGAGTGAGTTCCAGTCATTCGTGGGATCTCCTATGCTGTGGCCACTGCCAGCCCAGTGTTTGGGCAGGGTAGGAAGTGGGCTGCTTGGAAGTGGATGGGAAATGGATGACTATGATAGCACCAGGAGATTAGGAGTGACGAGTTACTGTTGGCAGGGGTTTTCTTGATCACCTGGGAGAAGACACAGATCTGCTATCATCTTACTGTGTGGCCTTCAGCACTTCTTCAGTTTTACAGTTCTTCATAATATTTGTGGGCATAGTTTATGGTTGCAGAATGCTTTGAAGCACTTAATAATAAAAATAACTCGTGGTGGTTGAAAAATCCCTGAGTACCTATGTTCCTCCAGCCATTTCTGGCCTTTCAAGGTACATGTTAGGCAAGTGTGATGTGCAGAGCTATGTGGCTTTCCCATGGCTTTCCCAGGATCCTCACTTGTTCTGTGGAGGTGGTTATTCCCAAAATACTAAGTCATGGCTATTTATTTCTTACTGTTTTTAACTCAATATACAACACGGACCAGAAGCAGAAATGGGAATAGTGTCTTAGCACGTTGCCTTGGTCATTGCCCTAAGAACTGGATGTTTCTCCAACCCTCCCCCTTCCTGCTCCTTTTTAGGCCTGAGCAGATGTATCTTCCTTCAGCAATCTTCATTGTTGCATGACCATGTTTCCTAACTATCTTTTCTTATTCTTATGTCTCCCTAGATGTTTTCTCCTCCAATGCATTGTGAATCTAAAGCCAGCCCTTCCCCTGAGAAACCAGATCCTGAAAAGGAAGCAAAGCCTCTGCTGAAGGATAAGTCTGTGGAAGGAATGCTAGCATCCCTGTATGACCAGCCTCGGCACATCCAGTATGCTACACACTTTCCTATCCCTCAGGTATGAGACCTGCTCATAACCACTCCCCTGTTGCTGCCTTGTGCTCTGATCATGAGGCTGCTGTGTTTCCCTGTGGTACTGCTGTGGGTGGGTAAGGAGCAGTCATGCTTTCCTGCATTGCTGCAGGGGGTGATCTACTTAAGGTGTTTCCTTGCTTACTCCCGGAGCAACTTCTGAGATGCTTTCCTTTTCCTTTAAGAGATCCAGATGTGAAACAAGATTAAAGCATTCAGCCTCATAATTGCTAATACACTTGTCTCTTTTGGTTCCCTAGGAGGAGTCATGCAGTCACGAGTGTAACCAACGGTTGGTAGTTCTTTTTGGGGTTGGAAAACAACGGGATGATGCTCGGCATACCATCAAGAAAATAACCAAAGACATTCTAAAAGTCTTAAACAGAAAGAGCACTGCAGAGACAGGTTAGTAGAGCTTGAGCCACTCCTTTCTGAAGTAGGAGCATCTTTCCAGTTGGCTGGCTCCTCCTTTGTCTGAGGTCTCACAGTGAAAGGATTTTATATAATCTGCAGTGCCTGGTAAACTGTGTCAGTCACTGAGAGTCTGGAATGGTGCTCTGTTCCCAAACATACTAACCAGCAAGTAAGGCGATTGGTTTCCTGCTGACAATATCTGTTTAAGTGAACTTTTCTTCAGAAGAGGATTAAATCATATCAGGTTCAGAGTGAGACCCTGGCCAAAACTTTGAGTTTTCAAATTTTATTTTCTTCAGTTCTTGCATTTAGATCCTTGCACAAGAAGCAAAGAGGACTTTGCCTATGCATATTCGGCAAAGACCTTGATTAAATGTAGCATGCTGTTATGCTTAGGGTACATGCTAAATGCATAGAAATTTGGATAGCTGTGTCAAAATCAATAGAAAGCCTCTGACCTCCATCAGCTGAGAATCTGGATACAAGTTTTTTTTTCTCTCTTAGTCTGATTCCTGAAAGGCAACTTGAAATGTGGTAGAAAGATGATTCTTTAAAAGATGGGGTGCTCTGACAAATTTTGAAGCTGAACATCTCCAATCCAGAATGTCTGTTCTCATCAGGGAATCAGTGTACCTCTAAATCGAGAGAGAAAGTATTTTCCCCCTGCAAGGAGTACTTTCACTGGAATAACCTAGATGTTAACCCTGCTGTCATTCTCAGGTTAGGAATTCCTTCCTCAGCAGTTTATTGTTTTGAATTCAAGATGGTCCTTATCAGCTTAAGGTCTGGGACTCAGGCTTTTTGGCTGTGCTGCATGGCAGGTGCTGGTCTTGCTGAGGGACTGGCAGGTGTTGATGGCTGATGTCTAGTCCTCTTCTGATGAGGAAGGTAGCTTAATACTGTTTTCTGATCCTTCCAACTTCGGTAGGTGGAGAGGAAGGCCAGAAGAGGAAAAAGAGCAAGCCAGAAGCATTCCCAACAGCTGAAGATATCTTTGCAAAGTTCCAGCACCTTTCTCACTTTGATCAGCACCAAGTCACGTCTCAGGTATGAAACTTTCAAGACTGCTGTCCTTCTTGGGCCCTGACTGTGTCCCTTTGCATTACTGAGAGCAGCTTCCTGGAGGGAAAGGGAGATGGGCCTGCTGAGGGACTTCTGCAAGGGGAGATAGTACTTTGTGTCATCTTGCACTTGCAGGTATCTCGCAATGTCTTGGAACAGATCACCAGCTTTGCCTTGGGAATGTCATACCACTTGCCTCTGGTACAGCACGTGCAGTTCATATTTGACTTGATGGAGTATTCGCTCAATATCAGTGGTCTTATTGACTTTGCCATCCAGGTAAGTGCAGTGTGCTCAAATACTTCCTGGGGAGGGGTTCATCAGCCTGAAAGGCAGTAGATCTGTGCTGCGATAGTTGGGCTGCTCTTGGAATCATTGGTGACCCTCTGACCTGTGTCGTGGAGGTGGTCAGATTGGGTGGTCATTGCGGTGCTCCTGGGCTGCAGCTGTTAGGAATAGGTTGTTTGTGGCAGGTAGTCTTACATGTTCTGTTCTGAGGATTATTCTTCCAGAGGCTTCAGAGTTGTCTCCAAAGGACTTGCGTTGCATCTCTGTCCCTGGGTGCAGCAAGGCCTTGTTCTGAGTGAGAAGGGGATCGTCTGTCTCTGGCAGCTCTCCGTCCTCGCTTCCCTGGAAAGATCCTTGGCACATAGCAGCGCAGGCTGCCTTCTGGATCCTGCTAAAATCCTGTTGCTGTTTCTGTAGCCTGTGCCAGATGTCTCTTGAAGCCTTGCTATGGTTGCTGACGGAATTGAGGCTGTTAGCCTTAAAAAGGGAGCCGAGTGAGATTTATGCAGGACAGAATTACTAAACAAGCTGCCTGCTACTATCTGTGGCCATATCCCAGTCGCCCTCTGATACCCAAGCACAGACAGCCCCTTGTACTGCCTGAGTGAGACATGGTGCCTAAGTATGGGGTGACACCTGTTCCAGGGGTACATCTGCAGGCAGAAAGTGCCTGCCAGTCCCTTTCCTGGCAGGTCCTATAGGTGGTGGGTGTGGTGTGCCTGCTCCATTTCTGACCATACCTTACCCCTGTGGCTGTTGAAGGGTTTTTCTGTCATTGGGTGCAGTTGCTGAATGAACTGAGCGTGGTGGAGGCAGAACTGCTGTTGAAATCCTCCGACCTTGTTGGCAGCTACACCACCAGCTTGTGCCTGTGCATCGTGGCTGTGCTGCGGCACTACCACTCCTGCCTTATATTGAACCAGGACCAGATGGCTCAGGTCTTCGAAGGGTAAGGGAATCTTCCCCTCACCCTGTGGAAGGAAGCAATGTATCTTCTGGGGGCTTGTAAGGGGCAGGGATGTATCTGCGTCCTTCCTAAAAGGTAGCAACTTTGTGCCTGAGGGTTCAGCTCACAGAATTTGCTGGGGACAGGATATGTTACCCAGTGAGCACTGTCGCTGTGAGCTCAGGAAGATATCTATGTAATGAGGTTATTCCTTCAGATTTTCTTTCTGTGTTGCTGCAGCATTTTTTTGTCTCTATACAGTCTGTGTGGGGTGGTGAAACATGGCATGAACCGCTCAGATGGCTCCTCAGCAGAGCGCTGTATCCTGGCCTATCTCTACGACCTGTATACCTCCTGCAGTCACCTCAAAAGTAAATTTGGGGAGCTCTTTAGGTGAGTCTGAGGCAGGTGGGATGCAGTGGGTGCTGACCAGTATAGCACCTTGGCTTAAGCTTTGCTTGTGATCTTGTTTGATGGGCTTGTCCCCGAGATCCTCTCAATGGGGAACTGAAGTCTTGGGAGTAGTGCCTGTTTTACAGGTAGTAATGACCCAGTATCTAATCTTGACTTGTAGATCGTCAAGTTGTTTTTGGTAAATTGCCTTCAGTAGTCCTCTGCACCTCCACAGGTCTGTTCTTACCCAACTCCTAGAGGACAGGAGAGGTCTGTTCCTACCAAACTCTGATGACTGAGCAGTTCATCCTAAAGGTTGTTCTCTGCTTGTGCTCAGCTCCCTAATAGTCCTTGGACTGCTTCTGAACCTGCTCTGCCTGGTTCTGGGTTTGTTCCTGTGCTACTTTGCATTCCTTATCCTTGTTCTGCCCCTGTTGGCTCTTCAGGTTCTGCTCTGCTGATGTTGCCCCCAGGCTCTGTCCTGTGGGCTTACTTTACTCTGTGGCCTTTTGTCCTTTGCAGTTCTTCTCTTTGGGAACTGTCCCCCCACCAGCTCCCTGTGGACCTCCTCCCTTAGCAGCCCAGAGATGGAGTCCACAAATCTCCCTGGCTTTTTGCTTACGTGATCCTGTGAAGGGGTAATTCTCCTGACAGCCCTGTTTCCTAGTGCTTCACTTTGTCTGCTCTTGCAGCCCCTGCTCCCTATTAGTGTTTCCAGCGCAGGTGTGCTGTAGGAACATCTAACCCTCGGTGTTATCCCCCACTGAGTGGCTGTGAGAGTGGCTTGTGCCTTGGTGTCAGCTGGCTAAACTCCTGGCTGCTGAGAGCCTTTGAAGTCTCTCTCTGGACTTCAGCAAGAGGGAGTGCTGTGGTCACAGGTGCATTGGAGTTCTTTGGAGGAGTCATCACACATACAGAAACGAGAAACCTGATATTAGTCTGACTGAATTCCCAAAAGCTGTTCAGCAAGGTTTTAAAGTAAATGGCCACAGATAAAAAGGAATATCCTCTAGCAGGCAAACAATAGGTTGGAGACAGAGACAAGGAATGGGAAGGAGTTTGTATTTTGAGGGTGATCCCTCCCTGAGGAGTCCCACAGGGCTCTGCTAGTGCTTATGCTATTTTATGTGTTGGAAGTTGCATGAGTGGTGATATCAAAAACTTTGCTGACCAGATGATAAACTGGCAGATGAAGTTTAGTGTTGTGAAAGATAAAATATTGCACATAGGATTGTCCTTGTTCCCTTCCAAACTCTGTGTAGTGATGGATGTATACTACCGGTTGGATAAAGGATCTTTGAGCTGTAACAGATACATAATTGAAAATGTCATCATAGTGTTTGGTAACAGTCAAAAAGCAAATTAAATGTTAAGTATTGTTTGGAAAGGAGTGGAGAACAGACCAGAGAGCATCATTAGGCCACCATTTAAGTCATGGTACAACTGTGCTTTGTGGTTTGGGGCAACAGACTCCAAAAAGCATGTAGTGGAGTTCAGCCCAAGGGAGGGTGAGTGGATAGATGGTTTGGAATGACTTACGAGGAACTGAATCTCCTCCCCACAGAAGAGGAGGACTGAGGGGGAATGATAGAAGTTTGTAAAGTTCTGGTTGATATGGAAAATAAACTGAATGTTCAATATGTCTTACAATACAAGCACAAAAAGGAATGAATAGAAAATAACAAATGGTAGGTTCAGAACAAAAGAATAAACCTCATAGTACTCATAGCTAACATGGAACTCATTCCATGTTGTGAACGTCAAAAATCTGCTGGATTCAAAAAGTAGGTGGACAAATTTGCAGGAGGAAAATCTGTTGAGAAGAGCATTATCTTTAATTCTGAAGACCTGTGAGCTGAGTATTGCCATGTGCCTGCCTTGCTCTTAAACTCTTCTCTGGGCATCAACTGTTCTGACACCAAGGGATGAGCTAGGTGTTTCCCTGATCTGACCTGGAATAGCCATTCCCATGCTATGTATACTGAGCCCATGGGTAACTTCCAAGTGCTTCCAAAACAAAGAACCAGATTCACTCTTTTGGGAGAGTCTTTGTTGGTGCACGATGATCTTGAGTTTCCACATGTTCTTGCCCAGGGAGGGCTTGTCTTGCACGGGATTGCTTTGCTTATCAGAGTTCAGTGGAAGCTTAGTTTATTGTGTTCCTAATCTCTCTTTCCTGTCCTGTTTAGTGACTTCTGCTCCAAGGTGAAGAACACAATCTACTGCAATGTTGAGCCATCTGACTCCAACATGCTATGGGAACCAGAGTTCATGATTGACACTATTGAAAATCCATCTGCACATAACTTTACATACACCAACCTGGGCAAGAGCCTCAATGAAAACCCAGCCAACCGCTACAGTTTCGTCTGTAATGCACTTATGCATGTGTGTGTGGGACACCACGATCCAGACAGGTGAGAGGCAGAACTTTTATGGTTCTACTGAGATAGTAAAATCTTTACGTGAGGGTAGGAAAGCCAGTAGCCATTCCTTGGCTGTCTTGGGGTGTGAGGAAGAAGGAGCCAAGGATCCCTTAGAGAGTCACTGACCTGATGGCATGCAGGAGTAGCAAAGTTGACCCTCTGCTTTTTTCATTATTTATTTAACAGGGTGAACGACATTGCTATCCTGTGTGCTGAGCTAACTGGCTACTGCAAGTCTCTAAGCGCCGAGTGGCTGGGTGTGCTCAAAGCTTTGTGCTGTTCCTCCAATAACGGGACCTGTGGCTTCAATGATCTCCTCTGCAATGTTGATGCAAGTGCAAACATTCAAAAGGGGAAAAGGAATTGAAGCAGGAGTGGAGGGATCCCTTGGGAGAAGGCAGAAATGAACAAGGGATGGAAGCTTTGTCTTCTGAGGACAGGGGAAAGGCTTTGAATACTGGGGCTACCTTTTGGTATTTGTTGCAGCCTGGGCTGATCATGGACGTTGACCTGGGGTTATGGGCCCTTCTAACCCTCCAGCTCCTAGGCAGGCTGAGGAATTGCTGACAGAGGGAATGAGGCAGAGGCTGTTGTGATCACTGGCTGATCTCCTCTCTTCCAGGTCAGTGACTTATCTTTCCATGATTCCTTGGCCACCTTTGTTGCCATTCTCATTGCCCGTCAGTGCTTGCTGCTGGAGGACCTGATTCGCTGTGCTGCTATCCCCTCACTCCTCAATGCTGGTAAGTGTATCACTGCAGAAAGCTGGTCTTAGTCTCAGTTCTGGCCCAAAGGCCTGTGCTTAATGGATACTTTGTGAAGCCCATAGCTGTGAAACGTGCCTCCAATACTTCTTTTGTAGTATGGTACTTAAGGATTGAACGTTTTGCTTTAGAGAGTTTCTGGCCTTTTGGTTTCTATCAAAAACTGGTTGTGCTAAGGCTTTTCAGTGTCTTGCTCTCTGGAATTTGTGTGCAAGCTGAAATAAGCACGGAGAGGTGTTATCAGCTACACTGTCTGACCAATGTACTCAGCTCTGAACTCCAGCAGTACACCTCCTAGTGCTGATATGGTTCGGCTTAGCATTTTGGCTAGAGCAGCCAGCTGACCAATTGGGCCTACAGCACCTGGGTCACTCTGCCTTTACTCTGCCACCAGCCTTCCTAGCTTTGCTCTGGGGATTGCAGCATCCAGACTCTAACAGGGTGAGGTTGGGAAGATGGAGCAAGCAGAATGCAGTGCATGTCATTGGGATAATACTGATGGATTTGCTCACGTTAATTGCTGCACATGCTCTGTATTTGTAAATACAATAAGGCTGCTGCAGCTTCTCAACTGGCTGCTCCAGGGAGTGAATAGCTTTTGGATTGAGAGTCAGCTGTCCCAGTGCTTAAGAAATCTCGGTTGACTGTTTTCTTTACATAGCCTGCAGTGAGCAGGACTCGGAACCAGGAGCACGTCTGACCTGCCGGATTTTACTCCATCTGTTTAAGACTCCGCAGCTGAACCCATGCCAGCAAGATGGCAGTAAGTGAATGAAAGTAGAGCCTTTCTTTATTATGAAAGTACTGAGGCTCTTGCACCCCAAGAAAAGACATACCGAACCCTATGATTAGAGATCATGACCAGCTTGCTTTGAATAAAGCAGGCGAAGCCTGATACACTGCTTTCTGCAGAGGACAAAGAGCAATATCCTTCCATTTATGTCACCCTGTGGTAGCCAGGCATGTTGGGGAGGAGGCCCTTGGAGGCAGGAAACCAGCCAGTAGAGGTGGTCTTGCCGTCACTAAGCCATTAGAGTAATGATCACTTCTTTTTTTATGTCTAGAGCTTTGTATAGCCTCTTAACTTGGTGCCAGAAGCTGTTATTTTACAGCACTCCCTTTTTGTCTATGATGGAAGTAGTCCAGGAAGCTCTGTTCTTGGGTCCTCATCAGGATCCTGATAGCTCAGATCTCTAAACCCAGCCTGTATTCTAGGTTTGGGTACTGTTGGAGCTTGGAGTTCATGACACAGGCCCTGATCCCCATTTGGATTTCATGGTTCAGTTGTCACAGCGTGACTGGTACTATGCTTTGCAAAACTTAATTAAATTAACCCCATGTTACAGTTGGGAAAAGGACTAGTCTCAGGATTTTATGAGCTGGAGTCTATGGTGCTGCCTGGCATATAATTCAGGCAGCTCTGGAGCCTGCGCCTTTCTTTCTTGCTGGGTATTGCCCTTCCCTATTGTCGTCTTTGCAGACAAACCCACGGTGGGAATCCGCTCTTCCTGTGACCGTCATTTACTGGCAGCTTCCCAGAATCGTATTGTGGATGGAGCGGTTTTTGCAGTGCTGAAGGCTGTCTTTGTTCTGGGTGTGTACCTGTGTTAGCCTGAACCTGTAAGAATGTTTTTAGAGGGGTGGGAGAAAGGCAACTGTATTTCATGTGTTGGCTGTACAGAAGGCCAGAGGAGATCTGTTTTGGTGGATATGTGGATTGTCTGAAGCCCTTTGGTTGAGCTGTAAATGTGCTTCGTATCTCTTCGCTGCTGAGAGATCACTGATCGCACAGAGAGCTTACAAAAGCTCACCATGTTTTGTGGGTCAGGCTTTGGGTTTAGCATTGATTAAGTGACACTTGTGCTTTCCTTGTAGGAGATGCGGAACTGAAAGGCTCTGGCTTTTCCCACCCTGGAGGTGTCGATGATCTCATGGATGATGAGCTGGGCACCAGGAAGGCTGGTGGTCGGGTAGTAACTGTAGAAACAGCTAGCTTGGATATTTATGCCAAGTACGTACTAAGGAGTATATGTCAACAGGTGAGTCTGTCCCATCTCTAGGTTTGCCCTTATCCCTTTTGCAGACAGATATATCCCATATGACTCTGCAGATTGGGTTTGGCAGGTATTTCTTTGAAAGATCAGTAAAGAACCTGCGATGGTTCTGCCACATGATGGCGCTAAGGATTGCTCACCATTAGCAAAGAGTAGAGAGGCAAACAGTTGTCAAGAATTAGGTGTTGCAGTATGCAGGGACTGCACATCCCCTTTGCTTTGGCAACAGCACAGGGCTTATGTCCAAGGAGGGGAGTGCTGGGAGTGGTTTGCTGAGATGTGTGCTGGAGGCAAAGAAGATAAGCATGAGAAAGACAGCTTGTTGAAGTGATAAATGGTGCCTTTCAGAATGCAGCTTAAGTGTTGCTTGCAGCTAGGCTGTTAATGTATCCCTGGGCTTTGCAGTGCCCTGTTTAGTTAATTAAAGGAACAACAACAAAAATCTTTTGCTTAGCCTAATCTGACAGCACCAGTATTTCTGTTCCTTTGTGGAAAACTGACATTTGAGGAACTGAAACCTGGCTAATAAGGTTCTTAGTTGTAGAGTGGAGTGGCTGTTGCCACTACTGTATGAAAATGGGTGTTGAAGGGTGTCCTTGGCCTTTGTTGCAAATTTATTCTGTCAACAGGAAAGATGCAGGGTTAAAATTTGAAACCTATATTCTGTATTGCTAATGTGTAAACACATTAGTGCTGTGTTGTCCTCATGCTTTGTGATGCTGTTGTTTATTAATTAGCTCGCTATAACAGCAATGTTACCAGCCTACCAAAGAAGAATTGGAGCCACCTATTTATGAGCATAAATTCAACATACTTGGTGTTACTGAAACCTGACTGTAGCATTGACAGAAGTAGATATTCCCTTGCTGGTCCCAGTTTATGTAGGAAGGACTCACAGTAGGTAGAAGGTGTGTGTGTGTACAGGAGGGAGTAGCAGTGTCAGGTATCAGTACTCATACCAATTGTTGGCAGCACTGGTTATGTAGGAGTGAGTATTCCAATAGACACAAGTGTGCCAGAGCTCCTGCAGGGTTCCTGCAGCTGCAAAGTGCTGATAAAATGATGTGTTCAATATTAGCACCTCCAGTGTGAGCGGTGGATGCTGTAGAACTCACACGGTCAATTCTGAAATGTCTGTAGAATGCCTTGAACTATAGGTCGTGATTTCTCAAACTCAGAAAATGTTGCATCTCAGGTGTATATTTTATAATAGACTTCATCATGAGGGAGTAGAGAAAAGGAGCAGATTATAGAATTAAGGTAAAGGTTTCTTAGGCGCAAATGATTATGACATAGTTGCTGGACTTCAGCCTGTTTAGATTAATAAACGTAACTGTGACTGGCCTTTTGAAAAGGTTAATTTCACAGAGCTGTGATGAACCAAGAGCAAGGCTTGAGTCAAAGGTGCTAACCTGAATCTGGTGATGGGGATGGTGGAGTTGTCCGTAGTGCTTGGAAAACGTATTCGTAGTGCTCTCCTGTGAAGAGGCAGATGAGGGGCTCTGTTTCAGTAATATGAAGCCTGCGGAGGTGGCTGTTTTGTAAAGAAATATTGCAGAGAGAGAGAGGCTTGAAGTCCCTCAGGGTTGAAGGTGGTAGTTGACTTCATACTTATTTGTGAGATTATACCAATAAAATGGATCTGAGGCAAAGCCGGAATTCTTGTAGGAGGCTGAGCAAGTGACAGAAAGGGTCTTCCCAAGGATACACAAGGGAGAGAAGTTTCGAGAGATGATGATGTAGTGACACTGAAGGGGAGAAATGCAATAGGCATTGAAGAAATCACCAGATCACGTGTATTGGCAAAGTGGAAACTTCATCTGGGATGAAGTTGAAGATCTAGGCTGTGGTTTCACAAGGATTTCAAACCAGAGATTTAGCCTTCCCAATCTTTGTGCTCTACTTAGTGTTAGAGTGCTGTCTGCTGCTGAGAGGGACTGTTCCCAGCTTTCTAGGCTTAGCACCAGCACCTGTGCTTCATGAACTGGATCCTCATCTCGTCTCCTCTGGTTGTCACTTCTCAGTGGAAGAATTCTCTGATCAGGCTTGCTCTGTAGCTGCAGAAGTGCTTACATAGCAGTCCTCTGTAGATTTTAATTTAATGAATTTGCCTAATTGATTTCTGGTATGAAAAAATCCTGCAGTAATGAATGCTGCAGGTGAACTGTAAATTGTGTGAAGAAGTACCTACCTCATGTTTGTTCTGCTGCCTTTATTATTATCATGCATTTAGGGACCACCATCTGAAATTGAGAGGCCAAGAATAATAGTTTTCTGTCTACCTTCTCCTCATGATTTGTGACTTTATAAATGGCTTGTGTCCCGTTAGTTGTTTCCCCTTCCAGGCTTTGAGAAGTAAAGTCACTGGTTTTTACTAAGGATGGCAGTGTATTTTCCATCACTATTTGAGAATTAAGGGGTGTGCTTTTCCCTAAGACATGTTCTAGTTTAGCCTTAGCTGCAGCCCTGAATTAATTTAGGACAGCTCCAGGGCTTTGTTGTGCAAGAAATAGACCAAATAATTTTAAGTGATCCCTTCTGATCTTTTGAGCCCAAGCAGCAGTGTTGATGGAACCTGGGCAACACAGTGACTGTGTACTGTTAAATTTATACCAATATTTTATCAAAAGAAACAGCAGCTAGCTGTGTTTCACCACTGCTGACTTGTCAAAGTTCATGTTTCCTCTGTCGTGATTGCTGTGCTGTGCCTGACGCCTGCTGAATCAGGATAGTACAGTTCATGAAGAGAAATGATTATCAGGCATAACTGCATACTAATAAGGTTTTTATGAATTTGACATGTTCCCTGCATCTCTCTGAGATTGAAAGCAGGGGCGCTGGTTTGGAATCAGACGTCAGTTTGACTGTGCTGACTCTGCCTTTGTCTTGCAGGAGTGGGTAGGGGAGCGATGTCTGAAGTCCCTCTGTGAAGACAGCAATGACTTGCAGGATCCTGTCCTGAGCAGCACACAGGCCCAGAGGCTGATGCAGCTGATTTGTTATCCACACCGGCTGCTGGACAACGAGGAAGGGGAAAATCCTCAGCGGCAGAGGATTAAACGCATCTTACAGGTGCAGGCTCCTGGCAGAATCTAAGAGTGTCCTAGTAATTGCCTAATGTAGGATTAGGGTGGGGTTGTCCAAGATGCAGTCCTCTGAGGGGTCTGACAGCCATTATTATGGGAGCTGAGGGTGTGGACTGATGTAGTTTGAACTGAGATGAGGACTCATATGAAGTATGCGTGCATGTGTTGCAGAATCTGGACCAGTGGACCATGAGGCAGTCCTCACTGGAGCTGCAGCTCATGATTAAGCAGACGGCAAACAATGTGAGTTTCTGCTCAGAGGGACCGTACAGGGACGTGTGTTGCTAGTGTTGAAGTCGCTGCTTGTGAGGTGGTGGGGAGGTGGCCTGGCAGAAGTGGGAATAGGGAGAAAGTAAACAAAAAGGGAGTCAGGCCTGTGAAAGCCAAGCATGAGAAGGATGTGATGAGTCTGAGACCCGAAGAGCAGCGGCCATGGGGTTGGCAAGCTGGGTTTGTACTGAGTTGTGTTGAAATGTGCAGGCCCTGTCAGTGGGTGCTCTCAGAGAAGGACTTGGCTGTCTTTTCTTCCCTATCTCCAGGAGATGAACTCCTTGTTAGAAAATATAGCCAAGGCCACCATTGAGGTATTCCAGCAGTCAGCAGAGACCAGCTGTGCTAGCTCTGCTGGCAATGGAGTCAACAGTATCAGTAGTTCAGCAAGTGCTACACCTGCCAGCAACAAATCTAAACCCATCCTCAGGTAGGTGTAGTCCCAGCATGCAGCTACCTTGTAGACGAATCTGAATCATAGGTTGGAATGCAAACTGCTTTTCTCTCCTGTGTTGTCACAGCTCCCTGGAGAGATCAGGAGTGTGGTTGGTGGCCCCTCTGATTGCCAAGCTTCCAACATCAGTGCAGGGCCATGTGCTGAAAGCTGCTGGAGAAGAACTGGAGAAAGGACAACATCTGGGGTCATCGTCCCGCAAAGAGAGGGACCGCCAGAAGCAGAAGAGGTGAATCCTGGGGAAAGGGCAGGCAATGCTTCCTGTGCTGATTTCCCCCAGCCTGGCAGTAGAGCTCCATCTCTGTTCTCTCTGCAGCATGTCCCTCCTGAGCCAGCAGCCATTTCTGTCACTGGTGCTAACATGCTTGAAAGGACAGGATGAGCAGCGGGAAGGCCTCCTCACCTCTCTGTACAGTCAGGTCCAGCAGGTAGGTGTCTTGCTTCTCCCCTTGCTTTCCTCAAGGGCTCACTCCTCCAGCAGGCAGGCTATTGGACCTGTCCTTGGGGACGTTGTCTATCTGATTATATGCTCAATAAGGCAAAGATCTTACCCTCGTTGGTGTAGGGTGCTTGAGCTGACCACCTCTGAGTCACTGGAGAGTGGGCAGTACAAGCTGCTCTCTATAAACTTTAGCATACAGCTTGTGAGGTCTGTCCTCTCTTCTAAATTTCTTAGATTGTTACGAATTGGCGGGAAGATCAGTACCAAGATGACTGCAAAGCCAAGCAGCTGATGCATGAGGCCCTGAAACTACGGCTGAATTTGGTGAGCAGTTGCAGAAAAAGAGCTTAACCATATGGGGTGAAGAGTTGTCTGCCTTTTTTCCTTTTTTTTTGGAACACGCACACACTGGAGGGGCTATATATGTCTTGAGGCAAGGAAGTAGGAGAGGCGCTTGTGCTGCTTCTAGGTCTTGAGCCCTGAGTGGGATAGGGAGCATGGAAAAACTCCCTTGCTCTATTTTGCCAGGATGAAATCCACAGCCTTGGTCTCTGTTTTGGAGATGTGCCTTCCCATTTCAGTGCTTTTGCTGTCCACAGCACTACCACTTGCATCTGAGGTTTGTCCTGCTGACTGCAGTCTCCTTCAGCTCTCAGTAGGAGTTGTTGTAGCACATGAGTTGCTCTGGTTTAGGTTCCTTTCTCACTTCTAAATCTTAGTGTTTCTTCATGGGGTCCTTGTGACTAAACTACTTTTCTCTGCCAGGTGGGGGGAATGTTTGACACAGTTCAACGCAGTACACAGCAGACGACTGAATGGGCTGTGCTCCTCCTGGACATTATCAGCAGTGGCACCGTGGACATGCAGTCAAACAAGTAACTTTCTGGCTGACTTCTGATCCGTACACTTCCCAAAGGAGGCAGTTGTTAGCATGGCCCCTTCTCTCATGTGAGCTAGCTGTCTCTCTAGACGATCTGTCAGAAGTACTGTGACAGCTGAAAGAGACTTTGGAGTAATAGCAGGCTACAACCTAAGTTCTAGTATCCAAGTGCACTCTGACATATCCAGAGCAAACTTGGCTTTCCAGATGCAGAGAGATAAGCAGGGGAGAGCGGAGTCTGGACCTGCTTTTTGGAGAAGCTGAATGGATAGACAGGAGGCCAGTCTTAATCTGTGGTACTGCACTTGACTCAAGTGTGAACACCCTGTGGTGTATAGGCAAAAGGAGGATTAGTCTGGGAGGTTAGTCTGAAGAGCGCTTGGCACTTCTGACTGTAGGCAGTACACTTGGCAATCTAATAATGTTTGGTGTTACTATGGTGGCAGAGGCTTTATATCTGCTTCTCAGGTGACTTTGACCTTTCTGCTCTGACCAACAGTGAGCTCTTCACCACCGTGTTGGACATGCTGAGTGTTCTCATCAATGGCACCCTGGCTGCTGATATGTCCAGCATTTCTCAGGGCAGCATGGAGGAGAACAAGCGGGCATACATGAATCTTGTCAAGAAACTCAGGGTGAGGGACATCAGGCCCTGTATGGGGAGCAGTGTGTGCTGTCGTGGTTGTCTAATAATGCAGATCTACCTGTGTCTCACGAATGGTACTTGTCCTGTTGCTGCTGTTTAGATGAAGCAGTGAGGGTGGCCCCAGTGGCTCTGTAGGGCTGAAGGGTGCAAAGGTGAGAGGTAATGCAGGGATGGAGGTTGACAGCAGAAGAGGCACAGGTGGGCTTTGGGTGATTTTTCCTGAGCGATTCTTCAAGTCTTCTCTATTCCACTTGTGCAGAAAGAGCTGGGGGACCGGCAATCTGACAGCCTGGAGAAGGTGCGACAGCTACTGCCACTTCCCAAGCAGACCCGAGATGTCATCACCTGTGAACCTCAGGGATCCCTCATTGACACCAAAGGCAATAAAATAGCTGGATTTGATTCCATCTTCAAGAAGGAGGTAAGTGAAGCTTTTTTGTCTGCATCATAGCTGCTGAGCGCAGGTGTCACCTTGTCCTCTGATGCCTTGAGTCTACACAGCTTGGGAGGCATCTGTATGCAGTGCTTTGTTGCCTGCTGAGCTTGAAGGGGCTGGCTGCACGCGGACAAGGTGGTACATAACTGTGTCCAAAAAGGGCAAAGCTGGGTGTTAGTGCTCAGCAGTACATGCTGCTATGGCCTGAGAAGTTATTTAAACTTTGGTTTTGTACTTATGGCTATATAAAGCATAAAGAGAAACCCATAATCCCTGTCACATGAGTTACTGGGCAGTACCAGTGTGCAGAAGACTGGCAGAGATGGGATGAAGGAGACTGGCAGTTGATGAAGGCCTTTAGAAATGACTTCTTTGCCACATGGAAGAGTAGGGACCCCTAGTAAGGGCTCAGGCTGTTTACTGGGACATGTGGAGTAGAGCCTGAAGAAAGCGTAGTTCCCTGTACCCTCGTAGGAGAAACAACAGGGACTTGGAGGTTTTTATCTCTTTGCTTTAAAGGGTTTGCAAGTCTCTACAAAGCAGAAGATTTCCCCTTGGGATCTGTTTGAAGGCTTAAAGCACTCAGCCCCCCTTTCCTGGGGATGGTTTGGGACAGTCCGGGTGGATCGCAAGGTTTCTAGATTTGAGGAGCAGCAGAGGCTTCTTCTGTACCACACGCACTTGAAACCCAAGCCCCGCAGTTACTACCTGGAGCCGTTGCCGCTGCCCCCTGAAGAGGAAGAGCCTCCTACACCCGTGGCTTTAGAGCCAGAGAAGAAAGCTGCAGAACCAGCCAAGGCTGATAAAACAAGCTCCAATCCTGCCACCTCTACTGAAGAACGCAAGAAGAAACAGAGCAAAACCAAGAAACGCAACCAATCTGCCAGTAAAACTGAGGTAACTGACTGCCCAACAGCTATGGATCTCCCGTGTCCACTCCTCCTAGTCACAGAGCACTCCCTTGAGTCTTCCTGAGGAACCTGAGAGTGGTGTAATGGTGAAGATGGGATGTGTTTCCTCTCAGCTGGGAGTGCTGGAGCTTTATCCTGCCTGGGGTGGTGCAAACATTTTCTTAATCCCTGATGGGAGGAGGGAGACTACCCAGCTCAGATAGCATCCCAGGCTTCCTCCTGTGGACTTTGCAACCCTTTCGTACTCTTCATCCATTCATGAATTCCCAGTGCACATTGATCTTTCTTATTCCTTCTTTTGTCTTTGCAGGATTTTGTGCTGGGCCCTAGCCGAGGGGTTTCATATGGAGTTGGTATGCCTACAGATCTCTTGCATCACCAGTCAGGAAGCACTATGTCGAGGCTGGCATATGGGCAATCACCAGTGGGTCTCTATGCCCAGAATCAGCCTCTTCCAGCAGGTAGGTGCACAGGGGAGGTGAGCATATTACATCTCTTTGGAAACCTCTTGTAAGAACCCCTTCTGTGAGATGGTCTGCGCAGGTCTCCACACTTCCCCTTTTGCCTGTCGTGTCTAGATACAGTGATGAACAGTCATTCTGGAGCTACAAGGCTCAGCAATAGCATGTGACTAGTCAGCCTGTTTCTCTTCCTCTTGGAGGTGGCCCTCGCCTGGATACATCCTACAGACCTGTACGCATGCCACTGGGGAAACTTGTTCAGAGTCGTCCTCCCTATAGTGGTGTGCTGCCTCCAGGGATGGGGAGCATGATGGGCATTGACCCCTCCTACAAGCCAGCAGTGTACAGACAGCAGCCTCCAGTGTCCCAGGGACAGATACTGAGGCAGCAGCTTCAAGCAAAGCTGGTAAGTTAGAGCTCTTGCTGTTGCTGGACCCCACAGTACAGCAAGCCCAAGCTGTTTGCTGGGGCTATCCCTTCTAGCCAGAACGCTCCAACCCTGTCTCTGTTTCTGCCCTGGAAAGATGTTGTCTCTTGTGTCTGTTCCTCTGGTGCAGCACTGTGTTTGCCACCTGCTTTGTGGGCCCACATCACTGACGGTGGAGGCTGTCAGTGAGGTGCACTGGGGCATTTGTGGCTGTTGGACAGTGAGAGGAGCACATCCTGGCTGTGGGGTGGTAGGAATGTTAGTGGCCTATTTGTCTCAAGTTGGGGTGAGGCAGGAGTCATTAGCGTCTGCATGCTGTGCAGCAGCCCTGTAGGTTTAGCAGTGAAGCTACTTGTCTAGTTTGGTGGGAGCTGCTGAGAAGAGAGCAGCAGTGTCCTGCCCTTTGGAGATGTTGAAAAAAGTGTTTCTCTGTTGCCTTCCAGCAAGGCCAAGGCATAATGGGACAGCAGCCTGTGCGCCAGATGGCTCCAACCCCATCCTATGGAGCACTGCAGCCCTCCCAGGTAAGTGGCAGTGACCACAGGTAAGACTGGAATCTGGCTCCAGCACAGGGCAGCATCTTCGTTGCTGCTGCTAAATCCTGAAATCTGTTGGCTCTTCTCACTCCTCATTTACTGGGCAGCATGACTCTGAATTCCAGAGATGAGGAGCCTTGTGACAGTATTTACAGGAAGCTGGTGTCCTGTGTTCCAAATTCTCTTTTGTACCTTACCCCATGACTGATAAAGGCTTTTTGTTTCATTTCAGGGTTACACACCTTACGTCTCCCACATAGGCCTTCAGCAGCACCCCTCCCAGTCAGGCACAATGGTACCTCCTACCTATTCTGGCCAGCCCTATCAGAATTCCCACCCCAGCTCTAATCCTGCCCTGGTGGATCCTGTTAGACAGATGCAGCAGAGACCAAGTGGCTACGTACACCAGCAGGCCCCTGGCTATGGGCACACTTTGGGCAACACACAGAGGTACCTCCCACCCTACTGGATGTTAATAAGCTGTATTTCATCAAGGCCTTCCGTGCTCTGCTTGCACAACCCTAACAGCAATCTGTGAAAAGTCTGTTCTCCATGCTGTGTTACGCAGCATCTGAGTCCTTTGCACCCTCAGGGGAACATCTTTATCCAGCTTTCAGTCCTGGAAAGAAACAGAGAGACAGGATGAAATTCAGAGATGCTAGTTGCAGGCAGGAGACAGTGTTACCAGCCAGATAAAGATGGAATTGGGAAGTATGAGAAAAATTACCTGGGAAAGTCATAATTTTGATTTTTAAATCTAACCAGCAGATCACCATCAAAGGGCTAGATCTGGGATTTCCACTGCTCCTGAGCAGGCATAAATCCAGCAGGGAAACAATGCAGAACAGTGGGCCGAGGACTGTTACTTAGGGCTTCTAGAAAAACAGGTTGGATGAAACCCTTGAGAGGCCCTGGTGTCCCTCACCTTTCTGCAGAGAGGCAATGTGGATTTCAAGGGGCTGTTTGGGCTGTCTGTCTTGTTGATGGCAGAAGTTGGGTTTGGATTAAAGAAGCTGGCTGCCCATGAATCTCTTACTCAATGAGTTTGTTCTTTTCTCTTGCAGATTTCCTCACCAGTCAATACAGCAGGCCCCCATGATGAGTGGGATGAACCATTTGGGTCCACAAGGAGTCCCCTCAGGAATTCGACCCAGCCAGATACTGCCTGACCAGCAGCAGCAGCAGTACCTGAGGCAGCAGCAGCAACAGCAGCAGCAGATGCTGAGGGTGAGTGGCTGCTGACAGGAGGAAGGCTGCTGGAGCTGGAGGAGGCTTGCCCAGCGCTGCTTACCTCTGTCAGCAATACTCTGCTTTGCCCCGCTGTGCTAGGAAGGATGTCAACTCTGTTGGGGGCTGTCTGTAATAATTTGCTAGGCGGTTCTCCCTTCCTTAGAGCTGGCCACTCCTGGTGGAGACACCTGCTGCGCTGCCTTTTGCCAGTCACCCAGCACAAGCTAAAGGGAAGTTAGGAGCGGTAAAGGTCTGTTTAGTCCTCTCTGGCCTGCATCCCACCTCTTCCTGCTCCAGCTGAGCCCATAAGATTGTGCAGAAAGCTAGCTGTCTTAAAAGTGTTGCAGGAGCTAGAAACAAAGTGAAAATCCTCCTGCCCACACAAGAGCAGGTAGAGTTGTTCCTTACAAGATAATTTTTAGGGGCATATCTGCATTTTCACAAGATCAAAGTAAGCATTGGTTGCAGTTTCCAATGGCAGGAAGTCTGGTGTGAATCAGTCCATGTACTCCACAGCTAACAGTGGATGATGAAAGACTGATCCAAAGTAAGCTGTTAGACGCAACTCTCTAGGTTCAAAGAAGTTCACAGGCGTGTGCCAATAGACATGAGTAGTCCATGGATTTGCATTCTGGTCTTAAAAATATTAAATACTTATATATAGATATAAATACATTTATTGGAGTTACAGAAATGTATTGAATTGAAAAGGTGATGGAACAGTTCATCCTGGAGGTCATCTCCAGGCATGTAGAGGAAAAGAAGGTTATCAGAAGTAGTCAACATGGATTCACCAACGGGAGATCATGCTTGACCAACCTTCTATGATGGCGTGACTGGCTGGGTAGATGAAGGGAGAGCAGTAGATGTTGTTTACCTCGACTTCAGCAAGGCTTTTGACACTGTCTCCCACAACATCCTCATAGGTAAGCTTAGGAAGTGTGGGTTAGATGAGGGGGCGGTGAGGTGGATTGAGAACTGGGTGAACGGCAGGGCTCAGAGGGTTGTGATCAACGGCGCCGAGTCTGGTTGGAGGCCCATAACTAGCGGTGTTCCCCAGGGGTCTGTACTGGGTCCAGTCCTGTTCGATGACCTGGACGAAGGGATAGAGTGTACCTTCAGCAAGTTTGCTGATGATACAAAACTGGGAGGAGTGGCTGATACACCAGAAGGCTGTGCTGCCATCCAGCGAGACCTGGACAAGCTGGAGAGCTGGGCCGAGGGGAACCAAATGAAATTCAACAAGAGCAAGTGTAAGGTCCTGCATCTGGGGAGGAACAACCCCATGCACCAGTACAGGTTGGGGACTGACCTGCTAGAAAGTAGCTCTGCTGAGAAGGACCTGGGAGCGCTGGTGGACAGTAAGTTGACCATGAGCCAGCACTGTGCCCTTGTGACGAAAAAGGCCAACGGGATCCTGGTGTGCATCAAAAGGAGTGTGGCCAGCAGGTCAAGGGAGGTTATCCTCCCCCTCTACTCCACCTGAATGAGGCCACATCTGGAGTACTGCCTCCAGTTCTGGGCTCCCCAGTTCAAGAAGGACAGGAAGCTGCTGGAGCAAGTCCAGCGGAGAGCTACAAAGATGATCAGGGGACTGGAGCACCTCTCTTATGAGGAAAGGCTGACAGACCTGGGCTTGTTCCACCTGGAGAAGAAAAGACTGAGGGGGGATCTTATCAATGCTTACAAATATCTAAAGGGTGGGTATCAAGAGGATGGGGCCAGACTCTTTTCAGTGGTGCCCAACAACAGGACAAGGGGCAATGGGCACAAATTGGAACACAGGAAATTCCACCTGAATATGAGGAAAAACTTCTTTACTTTGAGGGTGACAGAGCACTGGAACAGGCTGCCCAGAGAGGTTGTGGAGTCTCCTTTGGAAATATTCAAAACCTGCCTGGATGCAGTCCTGTGCCCCCTGCTCTAGGTGTACCTGCTCAAGCAGGGGGGTTGGACAAGATGATCTTCAGAGGTCCCTTCCAACCCCTACCATTCTGTGATTCTGTGACAGAGAAAACAGAAATAGTTCAGGTTAATTGGTGAATTGCATACCTTATGACAAGGCCTAGCAAACCTGTAGAATATGGGGGGACTTTACATAGCATGGAGTGCTGAGGCTTTGTGTTCTGAGAGGGGCCTGAGTGGTTTTTGCAGAGAGCTGTAGTCAGCAGTATTTGAGAATTGCTGCCTTGCACTGGACAAGAGACTGCCTGTAGCATGGTCAGCAGCTTTTAGTCCTTTTGATGAGTAGTACCCCCTGACTATTCACTTGGTTTCTTTTACAATTCTCCATCACTCATATTTAGAAAAAGAACATGCCTCAGACAAACTGCTAGCACTTCTCCTAGCTCAGTAACTTCATGTATACCTTCGACTTTTAGCTGACATTGCCTGGTTGCTTAAAAAAAAAAAAAAAAGCGGAATGCCCCAAATCTCCCCCATTACTTTGATCCCTGCTGCATTATCAGAGGCATACCAGATGCAGAACAGACTCCTGGTGCCTGAGTTGACTGTCATGATGCAGTGGCTTGTAGAAAGGATGGATGGCCTTTTGGTTTGTCTTGCCTGGGTTGGTAGTCAGCTGTTGCAAGAAGGTAGGACGTGACATCAGGAGGGGTATCCTGGCTCTTTCAGTCAGTCATGTGCTTTCTTGTGTACCCAGGTCATAGCATCATTTCAAGAACCTAAGTGGCCAAACTGGTTTAAGATGGAAGTTAGGAGGCTGTTCTAGAAACTCACTCCCTTTGGATTGAATCCTTGATCCAAGCCTCAATGTGACTGGTTCTTGTATCCAGTTGTTATTGTCCAGTGTGTCCTGTTGTTTACTGGCTCTTCTTTCTCTCTGATGTTTACCCACTGTATTCCTAGAGAGCACTTGCAGCTTCCATAGGTCAGGTTTCTCTAACCTACTGTCATAAGATACTGTCCCTTCTCCTGATTGTATTTTTGTCTGGTTTCTGAGTCTGTTCAAGGTTTGAACCTTACCCTTTTGAGCCAGTGGTCAGAACTGTACCTAGCATCACCATGTTGGTTTTTTTATGATAGCATTAGTAGTTTTCTATTTCTGCTAGATATTCTTGTCTTGATCTAGAGAGTTCAAAACTACATTGGCAGATGGGAGAAATGAAAAAACCTTGAGATTTGTGGGTATATTCTGACTCCAAGTTCAACACTCAGAATAATCTTCTCACCGTAACTAGTTCTATCAACATCTAGGTTGAAGCACAGCATCCAGTTTTATCTGCATCCTTTTACTGAAGTGCAACACCAGCTGGCATGGGTGGCAGAGAAGGGCAGCAAGATAGATTGAAGAGCTGCGGAATGTGACTGAGAAGGAAAGGCTGAAATAGCTGGGCGTTGAGTTAGAGAGACAGAGACAAGAGGAGAGATAAGTCTCCAAATATTTTGTCTTCAAAAAAGAAGCAAAAAAACCCCTTATCTGTTCTTGTCCCTTGGCTGTAGGACAAGAAATGGCCTTAAATCATAACATATGAGATTCAGGGTAGAGATTAGGGAAAACTCCAGTAGTAGGAGTGACTGTGGCCTGGAGTGGATCATGTAGGGAGGTTATAGGAGCTCTGTTGCTACCTCTGGAAAAATTTTGAGAACAGGTGAGGCAAATACTCAGTGAAGTTGGTATTGCTGATCTTAACTAGGAGACAAGAGATGAACCAGCCACCCTCTTGAGGTAGCTCTTAATTGTTTTCTATTCTTGTGTCTTGTTTGCTCCTAGTCATTCCCCAGCTGACCAGCAGACTCATAGTTCTCTTCCTCCCATCTGTCGATACCTCATCTTGCAGAACTTTGTCACTGTTCCTTTATTTTGTGCCATTTTTCAGCCTGGGGCAGGGTCCTGGTGAAATTTGGGTAATTTAGGTACCTGTAAGGAAAATGGTGTAAAGAGGGTATGTTACTGCATGGAACATCCTTCCTCCTTCAACCCTTCCTGTGCTCTGTTGCTGTGTGCGTTGCCCAGACAGTTCCCTGATGGTCCCTTCTCTTTTGTCTTCACAGCAGCAACAACAGCAACAGCAGCAACAGCAGCAGCAACAACAGCAACAGCAGCAGCAGCAGCCGCAGCCGCCACAGCCACAGCCACAGCAGCAACCCCAGGTCTCCACAGTGCCTCAGCCACAGGCGCAGGGCCAGCCCCCAGGGCTGGGGATGCAGGCGCTTCCCCCCCAGCAGCCCATTGTGAGTGTTCCCTCAGAGGTAGAGGGATGTGATAGTCCAGCACAAATCCAACGGTGCTCCACCTGCATCCCCCCACTTCTCCCTCCCCTGTGCTTCCCAGGGCTTGTGTGAATGCCGAGGCTGCCAGCCAGGTGGTGTGGCTATAACTACATTTCTCTCTTTGCAGTTCCAGCGCCAGGGCCTTCAGCAGACACAGCAGCAGCAGCAAACAGCTGCTCTGGTTCGACAGCTTCAGCAGCAGCTTTCCAGTAAGCCTTAGTGTTCTTGATCCTGTCCCTAGTCTCCTCCCTGCTTTTTTCTACTGCAGGTACCCTGGTGTAGAGAAGCAAGGCCAAGCCAGACTGTCTGTCTGTCAGGTCATAAATGATTCTGGCAGGGAGGTGGCATCAGGACTTAGAGCTCCTGGCCCAAGGGGGCACAGCAGCAGGGCAGGCAGTGCTTGCCACCTTGTGAGCAACCTTCCAGACCTTCCTTCTGCTGCCTGTGGAGGGACGAGGGAGCTGAGCCTTTGTCGGGGCTGCCATGCAGCTTTCCCAAAAGGATCTGGTGTGTAGCTTTAAAGCATTCAGACATATTTCCTCTGCTGCAGATGACCTCTGAGGGGCACAGGGAGGCTGTAATCCTGGGGCACTCACTTGGTGGATGACCCAGAGATATTGTTTTCGTGCTGTGATCAGGACAAGACTTCGTGCAGGCAGGGAGGGTACTCTGGGAAGTGTTGCTGCACACTTGCTGTGTTTGCAGTGTTCTGCAGGCTTCCGTGGCTGCCGTCACAGACAGGTTAATGGCATAGGTGGTGTTCAGTCTGGCATTGTATTCCTATAATCTTCATTGAACTACTGGCTGGGGAATCTAGAAACAGAACCCAGTGTCTGTGCTGTTCCCTTCCGAATGGCCTTCTGTTTTACTCACCTCACTGGCTTTTCTGCCATAAAAATGGCAGACATGCTATGAAAATGCCCAGAAATGGACTGCACAGGGTTTTTTGCACTGCATTAAGCGTGAGACTGTGCTAGATGTAATAATGTGTGGAGTGGGGGGCTTGGAAATTGTGCTTATACTTGTTTCCTAAAGGAAAATGCTTAGTCCTTGTGGCCAAAAAAACCCTCCCCAAACCAGAAGTCTTAATGTGCTAAGTTTCCCACTGGCCTGATTCACAAATCACAAGTCTGTGCAAGGATCCCAGCCAGGACATTCAAGTATAGGAAGACCTCATATAAGAATCTCAATATAGCAGAATAGCCATATTTTTGTATCCTGTCTGTACAGCAAACGGAGCTGTTTTATATGGAACAGATGCGTGGGTCCAATGCAGCCGTGTGTCAGCATGCAGCTTCCATGTTCCCATACTGGGTTTGCATCAGTTCCACCAGGAACCATCTGGAGTTCTTATTTGTAGTGTCTGGGATGGAGTAGAAAGCAGGACATAAACCAAGAACAGCCTGTAGGAGGGGGACAAGAATACTTTGGGCCCAGGATAGGCTGCATTAGGAGGCTCCAGGGTATCTCTGAATGTGCTACTGTCCAGCAGCATTGAGAAGGAGAGCAGGCTAGCCAGGTTACACTGGTCTCCTTTTACTTAGGCTGACTGAAGGTCAAACATGCTGATGGGGTTTCAGGAAAAAAAACTGTGGAATTTTATTAATTGGACAGTACCCAAGTATTCTGTGAGCACTTTACATCACAAAATATCAGTCCCAGCAGTTTGGAAGTTTATGAGGTTCTTGAATATAACTTTACCACGTTTCCTGCCCTTTTTGCGCCATCTGGAAGTCCTTTGGGCATGTACTTCATTTGTACCGATACTGACACGGAGCCAGGATAGTTGTCTCTGAAACCTTCACTAACTCTGGTTTCTGGGTGTGCCTCAGGATGAGTGTTTGACACTAGCTGTCTGAGCAGCTTGTATGGCTGCAGGTGTTGTGCAGTCTTACCGGGCTGATTTTTCTTTCAAAATCGGAAATAATTCATCCATAAATTCATCCTCCCAGCTAGCTGCCACCTTTCAGGGCTTTGTTACGGTGCACCAATTCCACCAGGAGAGATGGAGAGATCTCCTCTGGAGAAGCTTCAGGATCGGGACTGGCACATATCTCTTCCTCAAAGAATGTGGGGTCTTGTCTGTGCTGCTGTCTAAAGGCTCAGACAAATGAGCAGAGCAGAGAGTGCCATAAAGGTTATATTTTTTTCTTCTCACAGCCTGCAGCACACTCCTCATACTGTGCTGGGGATGTGGGGAGAGGGAACTCTTTTCTGAACCAGACCTTGTGACTGTCTAACTCTGTTTTGACCTCAACAGATACACAGACACAGCAGAACAACAACCCATTTGGACGCTACTGATCTGTGGCACTTCAGCCTGATCCAGGAGGGAGACATCACTGTGGACTGGATACAGCCTCTTCAGCCTGACCCGCAACCTGGGGCTGCCCCCAACCTCTGTCCTTGGGCCTGTGCCCCCAGTGCTGCTGCTGCCCATCTCACAGGGAGATGCCCGGAGGATGGTTTTATTGTACAGAGAAAGTGTTTTTACTACCCAATTTCTACAAACGTTTATGGAGATCCCTTGTGGCTGATAGTCTCCCTTCTCACTTTGGTTTCAGTTTTTACTCGGTTTTTAGTATTTTTGTTAAAATAATGATTAAGACATTGTAAAATTTTGTATTTTATTTATACCAGATGAACCCCATACTGCAGACGTTCTTGGATGAATACAGAGAGCTTACTTTGCAAAAGGAGTGTGCATTTAGAGCCTGCCTTTTCTCCTTCAGCGCTCCTCCCAGTACAGCCCAGCAGCAGCTCTACACATGGTCTTTATCTCTTTCTCAGCAGAACTAATGTTTGCATTTTCAGCTTTTGTGAACGGCTAAACAATTTGGTTTGGGAAAGAAAGCCCTTCTTCCCTGTTTGTTTCATAAGCTGGTGTTCACATGCTTGCAAGGGTTTGTGCAAGCTTTGTAGGATTTGTATGTTAAGAGCTTTGCTAGTAGTCTGTGGCCTGTTCCACCAGGACAGAGGTATAAAGCAAAGAGGGAGTTATATTGCAGGGTAATTCTGAGCCCTAACATGCCCAGCAGTTACTGCGATGCTCGAGCTCGTACCTCCGCAGTCTAGGAGGAGTTGCAGACCAAGTGCGCTCACAACACTACTCATCACAGCACGATTTTGCTGATAAGCACCAAGACTCCTCTGCTGGCTCCTTCCTGATGGCCACAGTGCTTTCTCTGGATGGGTAACATGCTGCATTCTCAACTTTTGACCTGGCTAATGCAGCCTGCTGGCATGGAGTCTCATCTCTGTAGCAGGCTGCTTTAGGTTAGTGCTCTCCATTCCTGCTGTCTGTTGAACCTGGAAACCACCATGATCAGCACCTTTCTTCTCTTTGGTTCTTCCTCAGTAGTTTGCTTGTGGACCATTTGACCTGTGCTCCCTCTGGTAGCTTTTCTTCACCAGTGTCTTTCTTCTGTCCCTTCTTTGTGGGATATGATGAGGCTCGCAGGGACTCATGGAAGAGCTGCACTTGATCTTAATCTAAGGGTAAATAAACAGCCATAGCAAGGCGGTAGGCTTAGGGAGTGGTGAGGAAGGAGGGATGTTGGGGCTCTCTCCCTCAGCTGTGCTCAGACTACTGTGAGGCATGTCAGTGATCCAGGACAGTGCCCCATGTGCTGGCTGATGGGCCTGTGTCTGTTGCCCCAAGAACAGGAGCTGAGCCCTTTCCTCCCCAGGAGCAGGTGTGTGGCTGCTCTCAGAGGGATGGCTATGTGGGCTGCCTGGCACCACACCCACCCTGAGCCCTGCTGATCCCCAAACTGCACTGCCCTTGCACCTGTGCCAGGCTTCTGCCATGTTGTTGCAGGTGTGTTGGAAGGTGGTGCTGGCCAGGCCTGGTGGAGATGGACACCCTTGTTAATGAGAACAGACAGATGTGTGTGCAGGGCTGCTTCCTCTGTGCATCCCTGCTTGTCCCCTTCCATGAGGATCAGGCTGGGGAGCAGCCTTGAGCTGGCTCTTAGGAGCAAGCCCCAGGGGAGGCTGGGGCCAGGGGCTCTGCTTGCCCACAGCCCTTGCTGGATGACTCCAGAGGTGGAAGCCCTGCTCACAGCCATGGCTGTGCCAGCTGGCCCCTGCTCTGAGGGATCTATGGCTGGTACAGGAGAAGGGCTGTGATTTTTTTCCCCCCCGTGCCCCAATCCTGCCTGGGCTGTGGAGGGAGTTACGCCGGGGCCAGTGGAGCCACAACCTGGGGGAGCTGGGCACTGTCTATGGGCAGAACAAGCCCCTCTCCCTGATGTGTGTGGTCGTGGCCCGCGGCCCCCTCCTCTGCTGGCCCTGGGAGGCAGCTGAGCCTGCGCCAGGCAGCATCTTGGATGCTGCCTTCTGCATCGCTGCTGTGCCGGAGGAGGGCAGCTCTGCAGCAGCTGGCGCTGGAGTGGGGCAGCGGAAGGCAGCACGGCCGTGGGTGGCTCTGGGCAGGGGTGCAGTGAGGTGCTGCTTGCACGGCAGCTGTGACAGGGTTGAGGTGCTGCAGTAGGAGACCACGGAGTCGGGTGCTGACCTCCTGCTTTGTGCCCTTTAGGGCCCTAGGGATCTAGTGAAAGTGCCCCAGGGACCACTCTGCGTCCCTGTGGGAAAGGGGAAGACGTGTCCCTCCCTGGGGCCAGGTGCCTGCTGCCAGAGGACCGTGCTTTATTGCATGGCCCAGCGACGGGGCTGCCCTTGCTCTTTCCTCCCGCAAAAGGCGCACCCCAGCCACGCCAGCTGCTTGGCAGGCCGGGTCTGTGTGGGATGAGCAGGACTGCAGAGCTCCATCATGGTGACAGACCCAGGGCTGCCAGTGTCCAAGACCCCACAAGACCCTCTGGCTGCCCAGAGGTTTCCAGTGGGTGCAGGAGGCTGTGGGGGGACATGGGCACTGGGGCAAGACCTGGTCATGGCATGGGGCACGTCTGGGGAGTTGTACTGTGCCCAGCCTGGCTGCGTGTCTTGCAGCCGCTGCTGCTATGCTCCACGTTAGGACTGAGCCGCGGCGGTTTTAAGCAGGTCTGACAGCTTCCAGCCCTTCTGCTCCTTCTCTGAGTTGTGGCTAAACGCCGCTTGTGACAGAGCCAGAGGTGACCCCAGGATTTTATTACATGCTGCCCATCGAGTAAGGCACATGACTACCCTGCTGTGGCCACTGATCTGGGGTGGGAGGTGTGAGTGTGTGTGTGTGATGCTGGGCTCCCTGGGGCTGGGGGCCAGCCCCAAGGGGTGCCTGGGCAGGGTCCACGGGCAGTGTGTGCCCAGCACGTGGGGAGAAGCCCGAGGTTGCACAAAGCTTGGCACGGTGGGGTGATGGGTGGGCAGGAGCAGGTTGTGCCCCATGCATGCACCCCACCTGGCAGCCTGGCACAGGCGGTCCCCACAGACTGTGCCCCAGGCAAAGGCGGTTTGCCAGGCACCGTCAGAGCTGGTGTTGTGCAAAAAAATCGATTGCTGCCCACTCAAGCAGCTGAAGCCAGGAGCGGAGCAGCTCCACAAGCGCCCAACCCTCCCCATGCAGTGCCCATGGTGGGGAGCGGGTCACAAGGCACCACTGCAGCTGTGCACCATGACCCAGTCCTGGCCTGGTTTTGCTGGGCAGTGAGACACAGGGAGCCATGCCTGAAGCCCTGCCTGCTGCGGGGCAGCCCAGCACTGGTCCAGGGGCCCCTTCAAGATGCTTCTCAGGGCTGATGAACCCTGGTGGGCATGGGGCAGGGTTGTGCATCCATCCCACAGGGCGCTGCACCATGTTGTCTGCTCGAGGGCATACAGGGTTGCAGCATGCAGCTCACCCTGCGTATAACAGGCCAGCAATAAAATCAGTCAAGCTGCCGTCCACCAGCGAGCAGTCCCTTGGAGAGGGAGTGGGGCAGGAGGAAAGCTCCAACCTGCTCTGCAGCGGCAGCTAGAAGGCGCTGGGGCAGGTGAAGCCCAGCCTGCTTTGGGGTGCAGGGATCTCCCTGCGGCTGCACGTTCGCTGACTCAGTGCATGTGCTGGTGGCATGTGGGAGAGCCGAAATAAATGCCTGCCCTTTGCATGCTGCCACACAAGCATCTTAAACGGGAAGTGGTGGCTGCTTTGCAGAGCCCAGGTAGGGTCTGGGTTGCAGCTCTGGCAGCAGGAGGGAGGCAGAGCCCAGCTCCCCTCACCTGGATTGGAAAGCGTGGAGGTGTCTGCTGGTAACTGCAGGTCCTCCTTTTTGATCGGACATCACAGCTGATGCTGCCCTGGCTATGCCAGAGAGATGCAGAGACCAGACACATCCAGCAGGACCCAAATCCATGCCCTGTTTCAAATGATTTCTGTAATCCCATCAGGCAGGGCTGAAACAGAGAGGTAGCCCCACCATGGGCAGAGGCAGGCTGGAGGAGAGGCGGCTCCTGCCAGGGGGCCGTGTGCGGGAGGGGAAGATATCCCCACGCTGGGAAGGGGCACACCAGGAGGAAAAGGGAACAACAGAGGTGCTGGGTCTTGCTGCATGGTGGTGCTGGGGCCTATGGGGCTGTGGCTGCCTGGCAGGTGGTGGACGAGTGGCAGGGCTGTGCCTGGCCCCGGGGCTGAGGCTGGGATGGGGCATCCCATACTGGTACCTAGTGAATCCTCCCTGGACCAGCTGGGCACTGCGGAGCAGTGGCAGAGACAGGGGCTGCTCCCCTGGCCATGGGGAAAGATGCCAGGGCTGGAGGATGTGGGGTGCTCCAGCTGCTGTGGGGTGTGCCAGGGCAGCACAGCCCCGGGCTGTGCAGGCAGGATGGAGGGGACCCATGATGCAGAGTGGCTGGGGCAGGTACAGGGTGCAGTGGGGCAGGATTCTGGATGCCCAGGATGGTGCAGGATGCCCAGGGTGGAAGAGGATGCCCGGGGTGGTGCGGGGATGCCCCCCCCCAGACAGGGTCGTTTGCTGGGGCGGTGCGGGGTGCCCCAGGGTGTGCAGGTGTCTCGGTCGGGACGGTGGGGGTTCCCCTCCCTCCCCCTCCGCCCCGGGCCGGTAGCTGGACAGTGCCGGTGCCGTGCGGAGGGCAGGGTTCCAGGGGCCGTGGGGGATACCGGGGGTGCAGGTGCAGTCAGTGCCGGTACCCAGTGGGCGCGGTACCGGACTGCGCGGTGCCCGGCGGGTGCGACACCCCCTCGGTGCAGATGCCGGGGTATGCGGTACCGAGCCCGGGCAGCGCAGCGGTGGGGCCGCGGGATGCCCGATCAGTGCGGTACCGATACCGGTGCCGGGCGGCGGTGCCGGCGGCGGCGGCAGCGAAGGGGTGATGCGGTACGGCCCCTCC